>JASAND010017797.1:0-34909 GCA_030248195.1 Trissonchulus latispiculum
TTTGCGAAAATATAATTTTGCTTATGTTAACTTATATTGATTTATTTTGTCTTAATTTTAGTTGGTTGGATTTATTTTGACTTAACTTTATTTAAGGTGGTTTATATCCACTTTGTGGAATCTCGTTTAAGTTATTTTTACTTAATCTCTATGAAATTAAAATGACGGAGAAAACTGTGAAGGTTAGCAATAACCAAGAGTACATAATAGATAAGAGTGTGACAGCTGGCTGGTTCTCTTTTATCAGCTCAAGGTACATGCTCTGCACGCTAACGGCTGACCCCATACACAAACGTGTACCTAGTGATTCTGATAAATGGGTACCCAGTACACGTTTGGCATTGGCTCACTCGCCGTATCTTTTGGGTTGCTAAAGCTCGAAATCACACCGCCTGCGTGCGTCCAATTTGTGTATGCTTCGAGATTTATAACGCTAAGTTAGCGTGCGAATTTCTTTGAAGTGAACATACACGTTTGTGTATGGGGTCAGTCGTTAGCGTGCAGAGCATGTACCTTGAGCTGATAACGGATAGCTTGCCTGCTGTCACACTCTTATATATTATGTACTCTTGCAATAACCACATGAAGGCGTTAAGTGATTATGCAAAACAGAAATCTAAATTAATTCAAGACGCCAGTCGACACAAGCGGGATTTGAAAAACAAGGTGTCGTCTGCTCACACCGCACAAAGGCAACAGGAAGAGGAATACGAAAAACAAAGCAAGCTTTTAGTTTCAGCATTCTCCGAACGCCAAACTCGGAACGGAACGGATCAGGCACTTTCGCCTCTCGCATGGATTCCGCCAGCATTACCCCGACCACCCAAGGCTTCTATCATTCAACAAATTCTTGAAAGTGTGTTCCAATCCACACAAAATCCACGGTTTTCATCACTAGAGGTCAATCCTGGCACATCAAAAATAAGTAAAAAAGGGAAACATAGATGTATTTCACCAAAACGAAGACGTTGTATCGCTAACTGTAGATGGAAAAACGGATGAAGAGTATCACAAAGAATTGAATCGGCTGATACTATTGGTGTCTAGCAAATTAGCGGGTAATAACAACGATCTTCTGGATAACGAAATATCAGAAATTTTAGACAAGCTTTTGGAAACGCAGGCTAGTGATGAAGAGTATCACAAAGAATTGAATCGGCTGAAACTATTGGTGTCTAGCAAATTAGCGGGTAATAACAGCGTTCATCTGGTTAACGAAATATCAGAAATTTTAGACAAGCTTTTGGAAATGCAGGCTATTGATGAAGAGTATCACAAAGAATTATTTGACAAATTTGTTTCTTTCAACTGATTCCAGTTTATAAAATAAAATGTACATTATGCTAGATTCAAGCCGCGCAGGTAGCCCAGAGGATTTTGAAATGTCGTTTGCAAATCCGGTAGACGTAACCAGCAGAAATCTTGAGATTGCCTTAGTCAGCTGTACAATGTGGTATAGCTGGTACAATATCGCGTCATATTATCACAACAACGTGTTTAAGTTGCTCGTCAACGACAACCGAGCGTTCTTGATTGAAATGGATGACGGGCTGTATGACATTCCAGCATTGGAAAAGGAGATCAAGAGGTGCCTCTCCAGTAAGCGCGTCGATGCAAACATCATTAATATGGTTCCAAATTATAGCACGGGGAAGCTTAAAATCGATATGGTCGAAGATTACAGCTTAGACTTAAGTGTTTCGCCAGGTTTGCGAAAGATTTTGGGATTTGGCGATGTCAATTTAATTAGTGGATCCATGACTGGCAAAGATCGAGTGAATATTACAAATGGAATTGACAGTATCCTGATCTGCTGTAGCATCGTAGCGGAGTCATATGACAATGGAGTTTCGTCTGACATTATTCATTCCTTTGTTCCCACGCTTCAGCCCGGTTCGCTTCTGGTTGAAAAACCAAATCGTCCCATTTACTTGCCAGTTAAACAGATGGATTCCCTAAGCAGAATCAGAATGCGGGTTACTGATCAACGAGGCATTGGAATCAATCTCAATAATGAGCATGTCACTTACGTATTGCACATCCGAGAACAAAAAATCTAGGCTTCTAAAATGATACTGACTGGGAAACGTTCAGTCTATGTTGTCAAAGGAAAGGGAATTGGTTCAGTCGTGAAATCTGTTCTTCGACCTGAAATGGTTAAGGCAAAGCTAAAAGCGGGGGCTAAACTCTTGCTCCAGAAAGGCAAGCAGTTTGCTAGCAGTGTGTTGAAACCCATTGGTAAGAGACTTATCCATGATATGAAGGATTCCCTCAAGGATGAAGCTCGGCATCTTGTCGACAAAACCTTGAATCCTTCAAATTTAGGACAACGTGCCAACAAAGTTTACAAGACAACTAAAAGCCAAAGCCTGAAAAGAGGTTGGGAGAGAAGAGAGAAGAGAAGAAAAAAGGTGGGACCGAAATCAAGGGCAGGGGTGATGGAGGCTTTGTCAAACCTAACTGCAGGTTCGGGCATACAGAAAAGGCCCTCACATAAAAGGCCTTCAAGAATAATTCAATACTTGCTTAAAATGTGATTCTTTTCTTTCCCGCTTTATAAAATGAAACCAATTCAGTCCGAGATAGTCGAGGCACCGTACTGGAACATTTTTGAGCCTGCAGTGGAGGAAGCCTCCACAGCCAAGTACGAGTACGTTCAGTACAGGGAAAATAACGTTAATGTCCAACAGCTACGAAGGTTTGAATTTTTTACCAAAGATATGGATGGCTGGCTGTTGCCTCACGATTCGTTTCTGTTGATTAAAGGCAGAATCTTGGACCAGGCAGGCAATCAGTTGCCAGCCACGGAAGCAACCACTATTGTTAATAATGGGTTTAGTTTGTTCTCGAGGGCGGAATACTTTGCAAATGAGCAGCTGCTAGAGGATTTTGATCATGTGCACTTGGCGACAACCGTTTTAAACCTAGTTAATATTTCGGACGACTTCAGTCGTTCTGTGGGTACCGCAATGATGTGGTACAAGGATACAGGAAACGGTGGTACGGATACTCAAAAATACAATACTGAACTAATCAGAAATCAAGCACAAGAAATTGTTGGCGCAAGTACGACAGACAATCCCAGTTTCAACCTAGGGTTCACACAACGACACATGCTAACTTCGGACGGAAAGCAAATCAGTTTTATTCTTCCTCTAAGATTTTTGTTCGGATTTACAAAGGATTTTAGCAAGGTTCTGAGAGGTGTGAGGCATACTTTGAAGTTGGAAAGGAACGACGATAGGTGCATTCTGCATTCTAACAATCACGATTCTCAGGCCAAGTTTTGGCTGGATCATATGAGCTGGTATGTTCCATCTCTGGTACCAGCTCTAGCTACAATGTCTAGCCTAGAAAGCCGACTTCTAAAGTCACAAACTGTGCAGATTTACTGGAAAAGTATCTCTGTTTACCGATCTGACGAAAAGGACGAGCAGTATCCCTTCTGGCGTGTTGCTTCTACCATCAGCAGACCTATTCATATTTTCGTCGTACTACAAAAGAGTAGCAGGTCGAAGCAAATAGACGAAAACAGCATGATCTTTGACCACCTTTCGCTAAGTCAGGCCGAGATTCGGCTAAATTCAACTCAGCATCCTGAGGAAAAATATGAGTGTGACTTCGATAATAATGACTATGCTCGATTATATTACAGTTTCCTACAGGCAGGGCTAAAAGACGTGGACGAGGATACTGGTTCTCAAGTTAGCTATGCTGACTTTAAGGCACTGTACCCTATTTTGTTTTTTGACGTGTCTCATAGGGACGAGTCTGTATATGAACAGGTGAGCAAGACCGATCTAGAGGTCAGACTTAATTTTCGACATAAACCAAGCGAAAACTATTACATTTACTGTATTGTGCTCGGCGATAAAACTGCAAGCTTAGAAACCATTGATGGTAGAGTCAATATTACTCTGAATTGAATTTCTCTCCTTTAAAAATAATGTACGTGAAACACGGAGTTAAATTGTCAGATAATCAAAAGGCGAAGCTGAAGAATGCTTTCAGAACTGGAAGTGGAACATCATTGATCTTGGGTTATGCTGCGCTTAGTGGTCCTGATAATATGCTTTTAACGAGAACTCAATTTCAAAAAGTAAATGAGGCGAAAAGACTGAGAAAAGGGGTTAAACTTTCATTGTCAAAATCACAGCTTGCAAAGCACGGAGGCCTCCTGCCTTTTTTAGCGCTAGGAATCCCTGCAGCGGTAGCCGGTCTCAAGGCATTGGGAGTAGGAGCGGCAACGGCTGCAGGGGCGGCGGCAATCAATCAGGTTTTGAAGAAAGCCTCCGGCAAAGGCATGTTCCTGCCGGGCAAAAGGTATGGGAAAGGAATTTACTTGATGGGAAAGCGCTGACTAACCTAGATTTAGGTGAAATGATGAAAGGTACTAAAACTTTTCGAGGTATTTTCATGAGGGACACGCTACCGCTACAGATTCGGAAGAACGAGTGCGGTATTGTAAATTTAGATAAATTTTCAGGTAGCGGAACTCATTGGGTTTGTTACCTCAACAGTAGAAAGGAGAAACACGTTGAATATTTTGATTCATTTGGACTTTACCCTCCATTAGAAGTAGAGCAATACTTGCGAACTTCTGGCAAGGAGCCGGTTTTCAGTACTAGTAAGATTCAACAGTTTGGATCGAATTTGTGTGGTCTGTATTGCGTTTTGTACCTCAAGCTACGAGACCGTAAGCAATCTATTTACGATACAATTGAGTTCATTTCAGAAATTTAGATTGTTGTTTCTAAAATGAAGGAAATAATGTACACTTTCGTTTTAAATTACACTCAAGAAGAGTCATTCCAGCTGCCCAGTAGTGTGAAAACGAGCTTGTTCAAAATAAAAAGTAATCAGCCAATATTTCTTAAATTGTTGACCCCAACTATTAATACTAAAACCTTTTTCTCCTCTTATTCTTCAACTACTGAGGAAGATTTTTTGGAAAGCTCAATGTACCTGGATACAAACTGGTGCGATATTAAGTTTGAAAAGCCAATTGAATTTGAAGATGTTCACTTTAAAATCAATCCAATTGGGCAAACCGTAAGATCACCCATTGTCATTTGCATGGCTTTTAAAAAGTAGACGTGGGTGCGCGACAATTGGGAGAGCGCATCCTCCTTGGTGTCGCAAGCAGGTTGGGTTATAAAATAAAAAACATTTTGGAAAGCAGCGTCTGCTTGACAATTGGGAGTACGCGTTCTCCAATTAAGCTGGAGAACGCGTGTGCTCCAAAGCTGGGATGGAGTACGCGTACTCCAATTTGGCTGGAGAACGCGTGTGCTCCAAAGCTGGGATGGAAAACGCGTGTGCTCCAAAGCTGGGATGGAGTACGCGTACTCCAATTTGGCTGGAGAACGCGTGTGCTCCAAAGCTGGGATGGAGTACGCGTACTCCAATTTGGCTGGAGAACGCGTGTGCTCCGGAGGTACGACAGAGAAGGTTTTTCACTGTTATGAAATAATAAATTATGCTATTCTACAGTTCCTAATTCAAACAATGTTCCCATAATGTAGCTTCTAAATGGGGAACGCGTTCCCAATTAGCAGGTTGCTAGCATTTTGTACAAGCCCAACTGACAGCACTAGCCAGAAATTAACCTCCAATAATTGCAGCTGGATTTTTAATATCAAAAATGTAGCAAATTACTCAAAATTGTCAGCTCAACGACTCGCGGAATCGACAACTTACATGAAACTGGCCCCCGGTACCACTGTTACTTGGAAACACTGTTACTTGGTTGGTAACACTGTTACGTGGAACACTGTTACTTGAGAACATTAATTTTTGGTAACACTGTTACTTGGTAACACTGTTACCTGGCAACGCAGATACTTGGTAACATTGTTACTTGGTAACACTGTTACCTGGCACGTTGTTACTTGGTAACACTGTTACCTGGATCTTTGGATATGCTGGGCTGCCTTACTCCAATTCATATATGTAATGCAACTGAAATCAAACAAGTCCGTCCATTCCTAAACACTCGACTTTTTTCTCACAATACAAAACCAAACACCCCAAAACTCGCTTATCCCTCAAAATCAGGGTCGAAATATTTTGGCCTTGCTGACAGTTCACTTTTGTGCTCGCACGCGAAAAGGGTACAGAAGCTACCTCAAATGAAGCCACTCCGTCACGGGTCCATTTGAATCAAAAGTCGAAACTCTAAAACTCGCTCATCCGTCGAAATCAGGGTCGAAATATTTTGGCCTTGCTGACAGTTCACTTTTGTGCTCGCACGCGAAAAGGGTACAGAAGCTACCTCAAATGAAGCCACTCCGTCACGGGTCCATTTGAATCAAAAGTCGAAACTCTAAAACTCGCTCATCCCTCGAAATCAGGGTCGAAATGTGCATACTATACTACTTCTATAGACCTCCTATGCTCGCCGAACCTTTCTCTTAACTGTCTGCCCGTTTCCCCCACGTACTGTACACCACATCCGCTGCAAGTGATTAGGTAAATTAGGTTGCTGCTGCCGCAGTTAACTAAAGTGGAATTATCATGTAACTTCATGACGTATTTTTTACAGTTGAACGCACCCTTGAACTTAAGGTTACTCTCCACGAAATTACAAGTTAAGCACCTTGGTTTGTTGCATCTTTCTGTGACTAACGTAAGTAGTAGTATAGCCCAAGTAAGCTACCCAGATTTACTTGAGCTTTGTCGCTATAGTGTACTTAACGTTGTACGAGACGATTAAACGTTAGAGCGTTGTTTACCGCGGCGTCCCACGTGCACTGGCAGCGACAGACAGCACAGTAGGAACGAGGCGATTTTATCAGATAATCTATACTAGGCAAGCAACGTTTACATAAACTCGTCCATAATACTTGACCTTAAAGGGCTTTAATCCTGAAGGTTAATCTTGACTTCAAGGTAGTAACTGTGAGGAGGCCTGTCTTTTGTCTTTACTAAAAACATTAAGCAATGATAAGGGAGCAATAAGAAGTAAACCACCTTAACCTTCATTCACATTAGTGATCCTAGCTACGTACACAGAACACACCGATTTTAGATTTTACTCTGATTATATTTGCAAATCGAAAAACTTTATTCTCAGATTCCAAACAATAACACCAAAAATAATCCAAAACATACATATCAAATAACCATACTGATAAAGTATAGCAGCCAGCTTATCGAGACAGGTGCTTAGGGACAAAGGGTCCTCCAGCCTTTTCAACATAACCGTCAGGTAGGTTATGTACAGTATAGGTGGAAGTCTGATCCCCGATGGTAACCGAGATAACCGGGTCAAGAGGTCTGTCATCCACTCTGACTTTTTCTTTTGCTGCCACAACCTTATGTTCCACCAGTTTGTTAGAGAGTTTCAACAAGTATCCCTTCATTTGTGCCTTTATGGGTTCGTAGTGTCGGGTCATACTGATAGGATCCTTTTTCTCAACTACTCTCTTTTGATTGTACTCCTTCAAAAGATTAGCGTTGGCCATGATACGGTTAACCCAGTCCGGTCTAATGAAGGAAATAATTAGATCTTTCTGCGGTTCCTTATCCTTTGAAGTCGACGGTTTGTCAGTAGATTTCAGACGGTGAGCTTCCTTGATTTCATTTTTCGATAACTTCTTCTTGGCATTGGCAAAGATATTCGCATTGAAAAATGAAACCACAGTGTCTTCCAGAGACTCTCTGGTTTCATTGCTATTCTCTTCCAGACCTTTGATGATCAGGTTATTCCTCTTAGACTGCTGTTCAAGGAGCCGGCAGCTGCGGGCGTTGGCGGCGATGGCCTTATCTCTCAGTTCAAACTGTCCGTCCAACTCAACCTTCAGTTCCTCCTTCATCGTTCTGACTTCTCTCTGTACAAGTTGCACAGTATTGATAGGGATTGGATCCCCACCGCCATAGGCACCGGCACCCGCCAAACCCGCACCCGCAGGTACCAGCCAATTACCGTCCGATCCCGAGCCACCTCCTCTAGAAGGAATGGATACCCGCGACACACTAGAGACCGATGAGGACATGCGGCTGTTAGGAGAATCGGTCCTTGGTTTCTTGTGCTTGGATCTAGGCTGATGGCCGGAACTCCCTTAAACAATCACAAACGAACAACCAATCATTATATAAGTACGAATAATAATATAATATAATACTATACAGTTGGTTATGCTATAAAGCCAAGGCTTTACAGCGCTTTGGTTAAGACTTAGGTCTCCATACGGAGCCTGGCCTGTTGGTTAAGCGCACCCGCAAGAGGCACGTACGCTAAAAGAATACGCTGTTACTATATACACGTCAGCTTGACTTTTCTTTGGTTCTGCATACCCGAGTTACCTCGAGTATGCGAAGATGAAAATCTAATTACATTCTACCATAAACTAGACTAACAACTATCCTAGCCGTAATAAAACGCTATCTGTCAAGGGACTGGCTGACTTCAAGGTCAAACGTCTTGTGAATTCAACTTGACTACAGGGTACACTTATATACAGTAGCCTCACCGAGGTAGTGAACTTGCAGTTGGCATTAGCGTTTCTGAAAGCGCGAAGGCGCAATACCCAAGTGAGAGGGTGGGAGGTCCGCCAATAAGGCCTGCACCTTTCCCTCTTTAGGGTAAAGCAAAACAATTGGAGGATTTACCTCCGGAAGGGGCTCCACGGTTCCACAAACCTGACTACTCCCGCCCGAATCAGTGAACCAACTAACTCCTACACTTTTTGAATACTAACTCCATGGTGCAAAACTACCCAATTAGCTAAGGTCAAAATTTGTTTCATCATTTATGAAGATTTTCACGAAAGAATTCGAAACACAAGGAATATTTCACACTACCTATCCCAAAGCTTCTTATGCAACAAGCCGCGTCTCTCTAGCTTGTTCCCTGAGCCCTGTAGCCGTGAAACAGAATTGACCTTTTTTGGCCATCTTAGCGGTCAGGCCACATCCTGGCCGAGCAGCGGAAAATTGTCCAAAAGGTACGTTAACACAAATACTACTCTCGGAAAAACCAAACTTCCCTGGCCGAAAGTGCCCAGATTGTTCAGTTTTTGATTTCGAAGAAAAGTGCTTCTCCAAGCGTGACTTACACGGAAAAAAGAAGGAGGGATGAATAATTTGCGCAGTGATAATACTACTTCCATAAACAAGAAGACTAATTAAGGGTAGATAGTATTATCAAGAGTACATAATAGATAAGAGTATGACAACAGGCAGGCTCTCTGTTATCAGAGCAAAAACTATGCTATGCGCGCTATCGGCTAACCCCCCCCCCACAAATTGACCCCCTCTCACACCGCCCCTATATGGGTACATAGTTCCAAACGGGGGTCGCTCACTCGCTTAGTATGTTTTCTACCTGCATATGTTAAACATACACGCTTGCACCCTGTTCCCAAATTAGGCCTCGGTTAATTATAACGTGTAATTATGCAAAGCAGTGAGCGACCCCCGTTTGGACCCCGTACCCATATAGGGGCGGTGTGAGAGGGGGTCAATTTGTGGGGGGGGGGGGTTAGCCGATAGCGCGCATAGCATAGTTTTTGCTCTGATAACAGAGAGCCTGCCTGTTGTCATACTCTTATCTATTATGTACTCTTGGTATTATATGCCAACGTTAACTGTTCACTGAATGCAGAGGCAGATATGTGAAAGTTCGTGATCAGGTAGAGAACTTTATTGAAATACAGAAGGCCGCAAACTGAAATATAGGAATTCGTAAGGTGCAGTTGACAAGTAATACGTGAATGGGATTGAGGGTCTACTAAATTCAGCAGTTGAAATTAATTAGAAATGTTCAGTCTTTCGGCCCTTATCCCTTAGACTCTGACTAGATTGTGACAATTAGGATGGCAGAATTAAACATTTAGGGTGAGTAGGTATACTAAAAATAATTAACGGGTCTTATAGCCAGAGTGGGATAGGACCGGAACGAGTCATCATCAGAGGGATTAGTAGTAGTTGAAGTGAAGCCGACAAGCGGAATTACAACAGCCGACAAGCGGAATTACAACAGCCGACAAGCGGAATTACAACACCCGACAAGCGGGATTACAAGAAAATTACAAGAGTGTTTAATGTTTAGTAGATCATACTTTTTATTTTGTTCCATTTTTCCTTTTCACTTTCATGGGTGATTTCATATTTTAGCCCGATTTTAGGTTCTTTATATATAGAGTTGAAAAGAATTCGTTTTATGAATTTGTTTGTGTATCCTCTCATTTTTAACATAATACTTAATGATTTAACGCAGTGTTCAAAGTCCTGGTACGAGTCACATATATTTCCATATCTTAGTACTTGATTTTTAATCGTGTTTTTTATGATACTACCAGAAATGTTTGAAGTTGCAGTTGGAAATTTATATGTCACAAACGGAAAGTCGTTTCTTTTATCGTATAACTTTGTAACAAATTTTCCATTAATAATCTTAATATTGAGGTCGAGCACATTAGCTTCTTGGTTATCAGAGTTTACTTTATTAAGTTCTAATTCGTTAGAATACATATCACCACGGATTCTATTAAATACGTCTTCGTCGTCAAGGAGAGTGATATCGTCTATAAGGCGGTGAGAGTTTTCTAGATACTTTTTTCGTTGTTTTTATTCTTGGTAATGTAAGTGTATTCCATGTTGTGTAAGACTAAGTTAGCTATAGAGGGTGCAGCATTACTTCCCATAGGTATGCCTATAGTTTGCCTGAAAATATAGTTACCACAACTAAAATATAGGTTATCAAGAAGGAATTTAATAAGTTGACATAACTGATTAGATGTTATAATATCTTTATTATTTTTGGTGGTACCCCACCTAATTCGTAAGTTGTTTTTGTGCATAGGGTGTCTCATTGTTTTATAAGCGCATAATAATATAAGGTTTTGTAAGCGCATATTTACTAGCAATAATCGTTCGGAACTTTATAGGACTTTTGTGAAATTTTGGTATTAGGTAAATGTGTGGTAATTGTGTATGTGCTTCTAATTTGATATTGTTAGACTTGTAGTATTTTGTTATTTTTTCCGTAATTTCGGGTAATGTATGTTTTGTATTCATGTTGTGTTAGAAGTTTTGTCCATAGGACCCAGTTCATCGAGGGTACAATATATATAGAACTGTTTGCATATGATGGCTATGTTTTGGTTAGCTTTATCTACAGGGGTGAGTACATAATCATCATGTATTTTAGCTAGTAGTTCTTTAATTCTATAAGTTTGGTTTTTGGTTTTAGTAAAGTGTCTGACGTTTTTATAGAGTGCTTTTTGAGCAGTGTTTATTATTGCATCTGCCCAAGTTGCTATTTTATATTTATCGATTTTATATTTTGCGTTTACTTTGTTTATGTAATTTTGTAAACCTACTTTAATATCAGTAATTATGATTGGAATATTAGGTTTTTGTGGTGTTCTATATTTTGGGCCATTAATTAAAACGTTTTCCAGCTTTTTACAATTTAAGACAGATAGGTCCCCAGTAATAATATGTTTGTGAAAAGAATCCGAGGCAGGATTGTTAGCGCTATTACATTGGTAACCTTTATTATTGAAGGTTTTTATCCATTCATCTATGTCTAAATTATTAATGGTTTGTTTGTAATTATAGATTTGGGTTGCAATAGGTTGATTATATTTGTAAAATATTCTAGGTTTATGCAGGTCATTCATATGTTTAGTGTTTGGCCAAGAGTTAGCATGTTCATTAAATATTCTGTTAAGGTTGATACTGTCTAGTATCTTATGCTTAAAATTAAAGGCTATGTTTTCTTTGTTTGGTTTTTTGCCAGTATTTTTCCCTTTAATAATATTTAGCCGTCCTTCAGCTAAATCACCGACCAAGTCATGTTTTGGATTATTTTTATAATTATTGTTAGTATTAATCAAAGTTTTTAATTGTTTTTTATTTAGTTTATGCACTGTGTCATATATATGTTTGTGTGTGGTTCCGTCCTCGTAGAATCTAAGGAAATCAGTATCCTTAATAGTGTTGTTCTTAAGAATACGATTTGTTTTAGTTCGTGTGTGAGTTCTAGGTTTAACGTTTTCGTAAGTAAGCAAGTTTTGTAGAACTGTTACACCGTAGTCTTCTTTTTTAAGTAGTTCATTAAGACCGTAAGGGGTTTTGGTTTTTAACCGCTTGATCCAAAATGCTTCTCTGTCCCTTCTGTAATTTTTATCTTGTTGTGAGTCATTAGTCGTGTTGTTTCTATAATTTGAATAGTAAAAGTTTTGCAAGATCCGATGTTGAAATGTGTGCGAGTGTTTTACAGTTAGCTTATAGGATTTTTAGTACTGTTAAATACTAATGCTACAACTGCTACAAACTGCTACAAATGCTACTGCTACAACATAATGATAATGCCTCCAGGGGCTCCGTAGCAGGGGAGGAGGATACATGCCCCATCGGTGGATTTCCCGGATTTGGACCTTGGAACTCCTTTGACGTCGGCAGGGAGTGACAATACTAATTATAACAATGATAAGTCCTTCGATTTTTTTTCCCAAAGCTTTGGTGCTAATCTACCTAACTGCACTGGTAGGAAATGTAATCAGCCTAATTGTAAATGTTGCGCACAATATTTGGAAGATTGTACATTTTGTGGTCACTATAACGATTCTAAATATAACATTACAACTCCTAGTATTGCAATGCCAGCGTCATGCAAAAGTAATAACGTAGTCTACCTACTTACATGTAATCAATGTGGTTTACAATATGTAGGAGAAACTGGAAGACAATTTTCCAAGAGAGTTAGTGAACATCGAAATAGTATCAAAAATACCCTTAAGGCAAGTTGTAAAAGACTAGCAATTCATTTCAACATGGGCACTTGTAAATCTTTCTCTGCACAGATAATTGAAGTGCTACCAAAAACGGGAGAAAAAGAAACTGACACTAGACACAGAAGAAATCGTGAGAAATATTGGATTAAAAGTTTAAAAACAAAATATCCTTATGGACTCAATGAGTTACTATATGGGGAAGATCCAAAACTATCCACGCTTTCTAATTTAAGCATAAAAACAGAAAGAAATAAAAATATGAATAAACATCGAACAAACAGAAAACAAAAAATAACAAAAATGATGAGCCCACAAGACATTAGCTATTTATACTTAAAACCTCGTAGAGAAGTTTTCAGGCTTATGACTACGTTAGACAATAAAAATATTGTTAAAATTGCCATCTACAATGAAGCTAACAAAAATCATATATATTATGATCTAATTCATGACTTAGCACAATATAGAACAGAACTTAAACATAAACAAAACATTACAAAACCTAAGAAAGACAATATTATAATTAATTTTAGCAGTAAAGCTATGGACAACATTAATTTCAAGGCTATTTTCGAGTCTAGTGCTAATAAATGGCCATATTATGAACATGTAAATACAACTGCGAAACCAAATATATTTTTTAAATATAATAAAACAATAGCACAAGATGTTCTTAATTATAGGCAAACCATTCAGAACCTAAATTGCGACAACTTCATAAAATCTTACTATGAAAACGGATTCACATGCGATTGTCATTGTTCGGAATATATAGATAATTTTCATGAACATATCATTACTAGTGATCTCAACGTAATTGATAATGAATCGGTTCGACACATTTTAAGTTATGGACCAAAGTATAGATTAAATAAATTTAATAAGAAAGAAATATATGATTCCTTCGGAATATCACTGCTTAAATATATAAATAAAATACGTAAATATAAACTGGACACACAAAAACTTAGGGAATGGGCTCTAGAGGTTAATAATAATTTCACAAAAAAACTTGACGAACTAGCGAACAATACTAAGTTTAAACTAAATACACGTATATTTAAGGAACAAATAAAAGAATGTAATAAATATGTATTCACTTTGGTGGACAAAGCGTCTCAGAATTTTGCTATTATTTGTAAACAATTTTACATTTACACTCTTCTCAAGGAGGTAGGTATGGTCGACAATGTTAATAACAACAATACCTACACATTAATAGATAATTTAAATAACTCTCAAATTATCAATAATACTCATACATTGATGACATAACTACAGTGAACGACGGCAACCAACTCAATACACAAAAACACAAAATGTACCCCCAAGGAATTAGAACTTAATAAAGTAAATGCTAATGAATATGCCGCAAACGTTCTTGACCTAAGTATACAAGTAGATAAAGATAGCGGTACTTTTGAAACTCAGCTTTATGACAAGCGATTAGACTTTCAATTTAAAACAGTTAAATTCCCAGTTCCGCATACAAATATCTCTAAATCTGTCTTTACCAATATGATAAAAAGTCAAATAACTAGGATAGCCGACATATGTAGCAACAAAACCTTTTTTAAGAAACATACTAGCGACCTAGTACTTAGCTTGAAAGAAAGAGGATACTCAAATAAATTAATTAAATCTTGTATTTCAAACATAAAAAATAATAACAAAATAATTAATAAACGATTTAACATGAATTCAAATGACTACGTCGATATTATCAAAAATCAGTAACTATATCTGTCCTAATTCCTACAGTCTAATTTGGGCTTCGCCCACGTCTAATACCAGGGATAACACCCTACAGTCTAATATGGCTTCGGCCCGTCTAATACATGGTATCACCTTTTTTCTTTTTTGTGTTTGCATGCATATATACTAAGTAGCACGTGTGAATGGGACCACGGGGCAGAAACGCATTTCAATTGATTTTTAATACGGGGGTTCTAAAAACCTAAAGCTGCAACTAGTATGTCGGTACGCCACTGACGACGCCCGCCGAATACTAGTATCAGTCTGGCAGAGTGGTCAGCGGTCAGGTCAGTGGAATGCACCTAACTTGTGTGACTGTGTCTGTAGCACATCATAATGGATGCTTTCATCTTTGTTACCTCTAGAAACCCCAGTTTTCTCGAGTAGCATCCAAAAACACCATATGCAGGCAATAGACTAATGCTCCTCAGCAACATGTCTAAACTTTCTTTTCTCAAAGATACACTGTTAAAACTAAATTATCACTATTCTAATTGCAGACACCCATTTCTATCTGTCCTTTCTTCCTTCTATTGTTTTACAGTTAGCTTTTAAATAGGATTTTTGATACTATTTCTGTGTTCGCTGATTCTAGTTTTAAGTTTCACTCTGTTTCACCAACATACTGCAATCCACATCCGGTACATGTAATCAGATAGATTACATTACTTGAATTAGAATTGACACGTTTATCGTCATTGTTGATAATTGAGAATGCTTGGTTATTATAATACCCTTTAAATTCTGAGCCTTCTTTATATACAATGCAGCAGATGCATCGCTTGGCTTTACATCTACTACCTATGTTCAGTGTGGGGATCACGACCTGTTTATGCCCGGTACCTGTGTCTGCCTTAAGGTATGCCGGGAGGTTACCTCCAGCCCTGTCATCAGTCGCTTCCGGGGTGCTGTGACGGGTGCTTGAAAAGTAGAGCGTGAACTATCTCCTTCCGTATATGTTCAGATACACAAATCTTAGAGCCTGATTACTCTTTCGGTGAATTGTTAATGTCAGTCAGCTTGGTAAGCCGAAACAATACGGGACTGCTTCACGCTTCACCAACTAAACCATGTTTATGCCTGCTGCTTCAGCATGGTATAATGCGAGCATTACAGCGCAAATACTTCAGAAACTCGGAAACATTCTACAAACTCTCTTTATCTTGTTTTCAGCGACATCTTATGGTTTCATCATTGCCGAAGTGATTGCATTGACAGGCCTGATATTTGAGATAAAATGGCAATAGCTTTTCTTTTCGCACTTTTGCCAATTGTGCGTCAATTTACCGTTTTAACTAATTTATTTACATGTCGGACGTAAGCATTGTATTCTGAAAAAAACGTAAAAAACGAAATCTTTAAGTTTTCACCCCAATTACAAATTTGTATCGAAATGGGGTCAAAGGTTAATGCGTCTATCAAAAAGAGTTTGATCACACCGTGCAGACAGAAGTCACAGGAGCATGGCCAGCCAGTTCCCTAGGTGGTCACTGATCCCGGACATTGCGCTGTCCGGCCGTGACTTGGCCTACCCAGTTCCCTAGGTGGTCAGTGGTCCCGGACTTTGTGCTGACCAACCGTGACTTGAGCCACCCATATAGGACTTTGGCTAGTTGTATGTGACTCGGCTACTGTGAGGAGACTTTGGCCACCCAGTCTAGACTTTGGCCACCCGGTCCGGATTTTGGCCGCCCGGTGCAGACTTTGGCCACCCGGTCCAGACTTTGTCTACTGGCGGCGGACAGTGGCTACCCAGCAAGGACTTGGTCCATCCGGATCGGACTCTGTCAGCTCGAATCGGACTTGGTACACCCGGGATGGACTTTTCTAAGCGGGTGGCACCAGCAAAAGCGTAGCGGAATGGTACTGGGTATACCGCCACATGTACCACATGTTTGAGACAAACCTTCAAGTAAAATCGATGTATTACTGCTGTGCATTTAACATACCGCTCTACACGTTTTACTTAAACACTGCGCACTTTAACTACTGGTTAACATTAATGTGGAGGCAGCAAAATCTGCTTACTGGCATTAGAACGATTTTTATGGATTTCAAGAGTTTTGGTAGAAGATAATTAATGGCTATCTAGCCATCGACATAATTACAGATCCTTCGTTTTACGAGGATCACCACAATCTAATTTAGCTTTTGAAAATTTATAACCACTTACAAACTATATCATTCTGTCATAATTAAAGGCTATCAAGCCTTAGACATAGTTACAGATCCTTCGTTTTTCGAGGATCAGCACCCTTTACTAATGCTACTAATGATATCCACACTATTCATCACCTACACACTAACTCCTTCTCTTCATTTTGTTGTTGGCACTAACCACAAGAGGAATAATTGTATATATATAATTAATTGTGTTGTTAACCTCCTTGGTCATAATTAACGGGCTAGTCCCGTCTGGTCATAGTTACTTGGGCACAAATTGCCCTTATTTACCCTACTTTGCACTGCTGCATTTTATTTTATTTCTTTATATTCTTATGCGTTCTAATTATATCTGTGCAACAATTAAATGAATCCGAAATTCGGGTCTCTTGGAGGCTTGGCCCGACCAGTACTTACTTTAATTAAAATTATCTCAATTATTGGAAAGGAAATCTAAATTGTACTGGATCCCTCTGATGACGAATTTCGGTTCCGATCCTAGATATGAATGTGTACTCGCAAACTATCAGAAGTATGAATCTAAGGGATTGGGGCCGAAAGATTCATTACTTCAGTTAATTTGTGAGTACTTAAATGAATTCACACTTTTAATTGATCATTTATTGTGATTCAAGTGTCAATCCCAGTTTTCAGAATACTCACCAATTCTACACCCGTTTAGACTATTCTTTTTTATACTAAAATTCTTAACTCAGATTACAATTTGTATTTTACGGTTTCTGTTTCTGCTATTGTTTTATCTTGATTCTTTCAATATTTTCCTTATTCAAGAACTCATTTTCCTTTTCATGCAATATGTTTGGGTAGTAAGTTGCACTTTACCGAAATTCATGTATGACTACACCTATCTAACATCGTCTAAAAACTATTTAACCTTGTTAGACTATCCGGAAATTTCTTTAGACTATCCGAAGTTAAACTATCCGAAATTAGACTATCCGACAGAGCACCCTGGATTCGGTGTAAACTTACACCTTCCTGTAAATTAGCTTTGTGTCATTTTGAAAAATACGTTTCTTCTGTATTTATTAAAGATAAACATTAATTGGAAGGCTAACGAGCTCACAGAGAAAGCGTCTGTCTCCTAAATTGATGTCGATGATATTAAATGAAGAATATTTTGATGATGTAAAATGATAGCTGAACTGCTGATAGGTGGAGGACTTCCAGCCCAACTTCACTTTCATTCCTGTGCTTACAAGAAAATCATCAGCAACAGCTGCAAGCGATATCCAGGCATCTTGGCTGAAACAATGATGATAGTCGGAAAAGCTCTGCGATATAACGTTCGGTCAGAAATTCAGATGAATTTGTGGTAATTTGTACAGCAATTCAACAGATTTATATGTTTCCTTTTCAGGGGCAGTACTGTGGAACTGTTCATGACTGAGTTTCTGAAGTAGTTCTTTAGTTGCAATTCTTAAGCGTCAATACTCAATGCTACTTAATACTTACATATCAAGCGGGCAGCCCTACAAACATTCGCCCTTCGCAGTAGACGTGAGTGTTGTAGAAAACTAGAATAGTTCTGACTAGGATAGTTACTCAAAAACAGCTGATACAATTAGTGTGGCTTCCATTACTGTTAAATCGAAGCAAACGTAAAAACGTTACTTAACTTTTAGATTTCAGTGGGATGCAAATGACGGCAATTATGTCTATGGATCACTGGATGGAAGTCCAACTGGCTACATAGCTGACATCATAGATGGCAGGCTTAATACCACTGTTCCTTCTTTTACCATGACCGCTGGAAGGTTTAAATATATTCAGTTCACTACTCCCTGCATATTTCCAACTAATATATTTTTGGTCAACACAGATTACGAAAACTATATTTCAAGGTCTCTAAATTGGTCATCGTCTTTACCGTATTGTGTTTGGGTGTACTTCGTTGTATTTTCACTCTTACTTCAACAACTATGCTTCACCAAGTTGAAACACTTTTCGGGCTATCCTTTTTATTTGATCGCGTATGCTATAATAGTAGCCAATGTGAACGCTGCATTTAATCTCAACTTAATCAAACCCGGGTCTCCTTACCCGTGGTCTGGGTTTAAAGACGTCTCAAAAGCATTATCAGCTGGATTCACTTGGTACGTCAACAGCAAAATGCCCGCATGGGCCGATGCATTGATGAGAAATGTTGACCTGCATTTACCCAAACCGGATTCTCTTTTTTCTAGCAGGCACTTCGAGAGAGTCACAACTCGCAATGCTGGAAAGGTATTATCAAAAAACCCTAAAGGATTTATTTATACAGAAAAGGACTATCTGCTTCCTTATATGTATAGATACACAAATCTTAGAGCGATACCTCATAATTCTTTCGATGAATTGTTAATGTCAGCCAGTTTGGTAAGCCGAAACAATACTGGGCTGCTTCACCAACTAAACCATGTTTATGGCTTGTTGCATCAGCATGGTATAATGCGAGCATTACAGCGTAAATACGTCAGAAACTCGGAAGCCTGTAACCAGCGGGCATTTCTAACATTCTACAAGCTCTCTTTATCCAGTTTTGCTGCGACATTTTATGGTTTCATCATTGCCGAAATGGTTGCATTGACAGTTCTGATATTTGAGAAAAAATGGCAATAGCTTTTTCTTTTGCACTTTTGCCAATTGTGCGTCACGACCAATTTTACAGTTATAATTAATTTATTTACATATCAGATGTAAGCATTGTATTCTGAGAAGGCAGTCGTCAAAAACGAAATCCTTAAGTTTTCACCCACTTTTACAAATTTGCAACGAAATGTGGTGAACGGTTAAACTAAGAGTATTTAAGAAGGACGGATGAATAATTAGCGCAGTGTTAATACTACTTCCATAAACAAGAAGACTGATTAAGGGTACGTAGTATTAGATGGCTACATTAAATGCTCACTGACTGCAGAGGCAGATATGTGAAAGGTCCTGATCAGGTAGAAAACTTTATTGAAATACAGAAGGCCGCAAACTGAAATACGAAATTTATAAGCTGCAGTCAACAAATTATAGGTGAATGTGATTGAGGGTCTACTAAATTCGGCAGCTGAAAATTAATTAGAAATGTTCAGAGGCTTTAGGCCCTTATCCCTTAGACTCTGACTTATCGACGAGAATTAAAATATCAGCATTATAAAACTAGACTGAATGGGTATGTGAGTGAACGATTAAATTTAGTCTGCCTTAAAGCCAGTCTTGATTACTTCGGCTGCTTGATCCTTGATATTCCGGGTATTTCATAAAGATCATACGGTTTCTCCATAGAAGCTGTCGCCAAGTCCTGAGAAAACTCCCTCCCATTCTTCTATCCAAAGCTGTATTTGTAAATTATTCCGAAAGAAAAATTTTTTAAGCCACTACTTTCAACAACGTCATGGATCGTATCTAAATTGTTTTGAATATATTGATAAAAGCTACTCTTATCAAGTGTTCATAAAGTTTAACATTTCTCAAAACTTGTTGCAAAAATAGAAAACATACACACCAACGGCTCAAATTCATGCATTTCTAATGGAAAGCTCGAGATTATCCTGACTAATTCTACTCCGGGATAGGATTGAAATTTGAGTAGTTGGAGATATCTCGAGCTCAGGATTATCTCAATATTTATTTGGTGCAAAACTTCTCCTATATATCTAAACTTTATTATCTCAAACTCGAGATTATTTCTTTTGGTGCAATCCAGTCTTAAGGGGGGTCGCGATTTTTATACCACCTCCGACTTTTCTCCTTTAACATATTTTGTAGTCTTTATGGGTCCTCAGTACAAAACAAGTGCGTTTGTTGCAAAACTTTTCCTATCATTCACAATGGCCCTCCAAACATAGGAAAATGAAAAAGTTAGGAAACTTTTTCAGCTACTAAAAGTTTGAGCGCTGGGTAAGAGCAAATCAGCTACAATTTGGCAACCTAATTTGGACTAGGTAAAGTGCTAATAATATATGAGATTATTTCCTGTAGAGCCGCCGATTTTCTGCCAATTTTCAATGTCCGGGGAAGTAGTGTGTCTCTACAAATTGAACGTTTTGTTCTGTCCTGAACTAAACCTTCGGTATAGAAACTTTGCGTTTAGATATTATTAGCACGGTTTATTACTAGAGCTTTAATTTGCATATAATCAATCCCTGTCAGGCTTTTCAGTAAGCTCACAGTTTTGGAGCTCACAGTTTAGCGTCATGTGTTAGAAGCTTACAGAATATAGAAAATTAAAAATGTTAATTCAAATTTAAAGAGGCCAGAAGCAACTTTGTAACGATTGCAGAAATATCAACTGAACGAAAATGTATTGGAGTGAACAGTTTAGTTAGTGTATATGCGCAAAAAACACTGCATTGATGTACTAATTGTTTATCCAAACATTTGGTCCACCCGGCCCAACGCCCAGATCAGGCGGCGGCCGGACGGTCGCTGTTCTCAAACACTAATACAGGCTTGATAAAAGCATGCGGGCTGACCCTTTGGCCCCTTTCAAAAGCTTAGGTGGCAAAATTGGAAGAACGTATAGAAATTTACCTATAATGAATTGATAAAATAACTGTATAGCTTTTTTGCTTGTGACTTAGCATTAATGGGCACTCGTTGGAGGCCCTCTCATGCTGCCTCTCCGTAGACCGCAAGCGGACAAAAGACGGAGAGACGAAGGTCAAGGATAGAAAACATGACCCCCAAGCTAAGCTGGCGTACGGTTATTTTGGACACACCCAGGGCAACACGTGCCATCTGCTGGCACGTATTGCCCCCGCATGCCAATAGTGCCTAGGATGGATGAAATCTCTTAACCCTTTAATGCCGATAAGGGCCATATGGCCCAAGTGGTGATTTTCGTCATCTTATTTTTGGGACAGGGCCCAGTTGCCGGTGGGCAGTCTGGAAATTTGCTCATTTTTTCTTCAACGCGTCCACCCTATTTTCAGAAAATATTTCCACACCTGCTTGAAAAATCGAGGTTCTATAGCATTCCGAAGGCAATGAAAATTTTTTCTGGGTGCATCGGGGCCCCTTTAATGCTTTCATACGAAGTGTAGAGCAATCAATTCTCTATCGATTGGTGGTAGTCCCATCTCTCTACGTGCTCCCAGTAAAAAATGGCAGCCAACAACGTGAAATTGGTCATTTTCAACCGTTAGTCCGGAGAAAATTCAGGCATTAAAGGGTTATAGCCTGCTTGGAAGGCTGCGGGCAAAAGGGGGCTGTAGAAGAGGGTCGTAGGGAGAGCAAAGCATCAGATAGGATAGGAGTGAAAGTCCGCATACAGCATGTTTCTAACACAATTTTGCATACCTTTGTTTTTTTTTGGTCAGGGCTCATCCACTATCTAGGCACACAGCGTGGCCCGTGAGTGGTGCTCTCCGCAGACCGCTGTCTAGAGGCGGAGAGACGAAGATCAAGGACAGAAACATGATCCCCAAGCGAAACTACCATACGGTTATTGGCACCGAAGCACCGCAGTCACGCCCAAGGCAGCAGCAGTCGTTAATCCGACTGCTGTTGCCTCCCGCTTGGTAATAGCAACTAAGATGGCGGAAAGCTGATAGCCTGCTCGGAAAGCAAAAGGGATTAAAAATAGGCTGCAGAAACGGAAACGGTAGGGGAGGCCGAGCTCTAAGATAGGAAAGATTGAAAAATGCGGTCTGTGAAGCTCTGAAATGCAAGCAAAGGTTTCGTAATTCAATATTTGAAAGTATAATTTTTGCACTTTTATGATTTGGTGGAAAATAAAGAAATATTTAAGAAATAAAGTTTTAGGTTTCGCACTTACTCAAAAATACTAATCGAAAAACCTTCAAATTAGCGATGAAGAAGTGTTTCTATTCAAGTTGTAACAGAGACACAGGGGACCTTTTTCACCCCCATGCCCATCACAACTTGAATGTCTCAATTCAATTTATATATTATAATTTTGTTGAACTTAATTTATTTTAAAACTTAAAGAAAATGAACTCGAAAACTTAGCTGACAGATGTTCCATTTGAAATTCCATTCCATAAATCCAAGTCCCATTTGAAATCCATTCCATACAACCATTCCATAAGATATCCACTTCAGAATTTGATGTTGGACACAGGAGGGACCATACACGCCTCCTGTGCCGTTGATCTTCTCTCCGATTTCCCAGCTAAATCGTAACAGTGACAGATCAGCTAGAAGCTTGTTGTGCACAAGATGAAGCCAGCTTCCTGCCCTTCAAGCAAGGATGGAATCAAAGCGCTCAATCGATGCTCGCTGACCAACAGGCTGATGCGGTTCTTGAGCGGCACTGCACGCTGAGAACACACATTTACCGATCAGAAAGCTGATCACAAAAGAACAGCTTAGCTTCTAGACAAAATGCTAACTACACTACAGGATTGAATCTTGTATATCTCCGCATACCTTTGGCGCTCTACTAAGTTTAAAAGTCTATCTTGAAGTGAAAAGTATTAAGAAAATTTTTGAAGGTGAGATTTATTCCAAGACGTTACTGTCTCCAAGATTATTGTTTTCCATGGAGCAGTTTGAAGAAATTTCGCTAAAATTTTCGCGAACTCCGCAAAAGGTTGGCGAACGTCACTAAAATCTACGCGAAATTCGCTAAAATCTTGGCGAATCTCGCGAAATTATGCGAACTTCGCGAAGCCACAAATCTTGAGTCCAAATTAGGTTTTAAAAATTTTTGCCAATTTTTGGTAGATATGAAGAAAACCCCTCAAATTAGCTAGCTAACGCTTTCGCGAAGTTAGCTAACTTTTTCGCGAACTTCTCTAAATTTAGCGAAATTTCGTTTGCTTCGCCTAGTTTGCGGAGTTTGTGAACTTCGCAAAAATTAACTTCGTTTTGAGCTATACTGTATAATGAATTGATAAAATGACTGTATTCCTTATAGATTAAAACAACAAATTTGTGGGAATGTATTCGAAGAGTGTTTTCCTGATTTTTGAATTGGATATTTTTGATGGAACCATCCTACCTAAGAGCAAACACTAACCTAAAAAATCAACAGACCACGCATTTCTTTTAATTCACAGATCAGGCCTAATAATACAAATAATTAAACAGGGAAACAATAACTTACAATATTATCATAGCAACCTAATTTCAGTCGTACAGCACTTTGTCTTTGTCACTTAACGTCAGTGACGACAATTAAAAATGAATTACAAGCGACGTTAAATTTTCAATTCATGGAAAAAGCTGGCACTGATGTACATGCAGATCCTGTGTGTAAACACATAGAAAGCTGTGGCTAGTGTTTTAGAACAGCCAGGCAGCCGGCATGCACGGAACGGCTGAGTAACTGACCGTTCCGTTCAACCGGCAGCCCAACACAGATAGTTGTCGTTAGCACTGCAATATGAGCAAAGAAACAAATTTTTACAAAACAAATCCACGACACAAGGAGGCGGAACACTGTTTGCAATTGCATACTGATTAAATATTCCTTTGAACAACCCAAAGAGAGCTGGCTTCCAACTTCTAATACCCCTCCCCTGAATACGCCCATGGCTTGTGCCATTAAGAAATTTCCCAGGCCGAGAAGGGAAAATCCTGCCGCTCCAACAACCAGGCCAGGCCGGTCACCTATTCAAGACCCGGGCGGGCACAACTCTAGTAGGTAGGTGGCAAAAAATCTACAAACTAATTTTAAAATACTGACTCCATAAAAACAGGAACAACAAATATGGTCTACCCTCCTCCACAAAACCTCTTTGTTCTAGTAAACGCCAAACATAATGATACATTATTTATAAATAAAAAATCTGACTAAAAACGAAATAACAACTGCAGTATCACAAAGCAAAGAAATCTCGCAAAATATATTCACGAAACCATTGTGAATCCAATGGTGGGGGGTTAGAAATATAAGCTGACACAACAATGTGAAAGTCACCGTTTCTTGTGAGCTGCATTGGGAAAAACTAATGTCAATTTCCTACGGTCTTTTCGCAGAATGAGCCAAGTCCAACCTATGAGTCAAAAGCAATATTAAAATAAGTTTAAAAAATAATTTGTTGGTTGGATAGATCTAAATTTTTTGTCCACGTTTAACTCCGCCAAAAGACCGTGGCAAAAAATGGACCATCAGTACCAGCAATAGTTCGAACTGTCGGGAAAAATTCAGGGGGCGGGGGGAAGAGTTCGGGATTTCCAGAAAACCGGAAAAAACGGTTTTCAGGCTAAATAAGCGTATTCGTCCGGATTTTCGGTTCTCTGCAGGTACTGTTTCTCGATCAACTGCTCGATGGTTTTCTTGATTAACGGCACTTCAGGAATAAATCGTGATCTAGATTGACAGATAACCTAAAAATGTAGAAAAAATTTAGAAAAAATTTAGAAAATAGTAGAAAAGTTAGTGAAAACTAAACTACTGTAGCAAAATGCATCTATCAAAATATTAAAATTAGTACAGAATTGTTCTAAAATATTAAATTCTAAATCTATAACAAAACGTGAGGGTGCATAACAAAATCCCTCTCCTGTAGTTACGTAAGGCTTTCAAGAAAAGCATAGGACAAGAGCTCGAACTGAAAGTTAAAACACAAAACAAAAAGCATGATAATTTGTAGAAAAAGTCTAAAACCAAAAGCTTTAAAAAATACAGAACAAATGACAGAAATAAAGATTTACATAAAGAAAATGAGGTAAACGCAGGCTAGCAGATGATGGGGCTCATAATATGATTAGAAATAAAAAATTATTTAGAAGTATGAGGTAAACGCAGGCTAGCAGATGATGGACTTTATGATTAGAAAGAAAAATTTATTTCGAAGTAAAATAAGATTTATTTAGAAGTAAAAAAGATTTATTTAGTAGTCAAAATAAAGATTTTTAAAAGTCAAAGGCTTTCGCATGCACCTCCAATCCTACCTCCTGAACCAACAGGTTGTGTTTCAACACTTTTCGAGCCTTCATGATACGAACAATGGTACACTCCAGGAAATATTTCCGATCCTGCTGTAGGGTGGCATTGACTTGCTCGGTTTCCTGCAACAAGAAAAATGTCAGCATTTTGCAAAAACCTATACTTTATTTTGCCATTTATTTTATTATTTTTTGTTTAACTTTACATGCGATGATTACTAATTTTTATATCATAATACCATCTACACCTGTGGGTATGGACACTGAGAGAAGTTCTGCATGAATACGTGCATAAACGGCAGAAAGATTAAAAATGCAAAAAATTTTATAAAATCAAAACAAAACCAATTCAAAATCCAAACCTTTTCTGCCTGTTTCTGTATTACAGGAGCCACCAGTTTAAACTTGGTTCGCTTATTACTGTAGTCCATGTTCAGGGTGAGGACGGTAGATTCACCAATAGCGTCAGGCTGAAAACAATAAACCCAAAATATAATATAAGAAATTATTACCATGAAAAAATAACAGAAAATTATTCAGTCAGTCAAATCACAAGATTTCCCGAAGACTAGCCCTATAGTTACCAAAAAGAGCTTGCGACCAGAAATATGGATTGCCTACTGATAGATTACAAGCATAAAAAGAACCCAGCTTAGGGGGGGGGGAAATAGAATGAAAAAATTTTGAACGGCAGGTGGGATCCGAACCATCGACTATCCGGTCCCAATCGTGCTGCTCAGACCGTTCGGCTATAACTTTTACGTTTTACGCGAGCGAGAGGGAGAGCTACAGTACTCCCCGACTCTAATTCAGTCAACATTTCTAATCTATCCCCCCCCCTTTCCCCAACAATTTTGCATCAAATTTCCATTTCATGTTTCACAGCTACAAAGCCTATATCATACCGGAGTACTGCTATTGACCAGACCCGAGTCAACCAGTGACTTCACATTCCTACAGAGCATATCCGTAGCCAGCTGTGTGCTGGTCTGTAACAGCTGCACCGACACACTGTCCTGGTCGTTGAAGTGGAGCAGTATGGAGGCCTGATGCACAGACATGGTGATGGCATAGCTCCGTTCCAGATAGTTCAACTTTAGATCCACTAAAAGAAGATAGCTGTACCAACTGAAAAAAGTAGTTCAAAAATCAGTAAACATATGCTGATTTTTATAAAAATGTATCCAGAAAATGAGGTAAACGCGGAAGCTACCGCGCCCATTGGCACTCTCCTGTTTTCGACTAAGGCTTCGGCCTTAGTGACTGCAGGCAGGCGTTTTTCATTATTTCTCTATGAGTAAAAATAAGCATAGGAGAAACTCTAGGGGGTGGGGGGAATTCTCGTGCTAATGATAGTCTTGCTGTTGCGCTTTGTTCGTTCCTTTTCCCAATTTCGGCTTCATGTAAAAAACTTAACTCGATCCTTCCTTTTCTGAAAGACATAAAAAGGTGAGACTAAGCCACTAAAGTTCCTACCATAGGCAAAGCTATACAACCAGGTAAGCTTTCGACCGCTGAAGTTCTTATTGTAGAATTCTTCAAACTAAAAAAACATAAAAAGTAAAGATTACGTTAATTAGTTAATTAATTAATTACTTAATTATTCTAAATAACAATGAAGTGTAAGTAGTGATAAAATGGCGGTTCCAGGACCACCCGCAGTCGCAGTCCGCTCGCCACCGCCACCGGTGGTGCTCAGATGTTTTTTACCTAATTATTAAGCCGCTAAACCTAACAGAAATCGTTAACTCTTGACCAGATATTTTACATAATTATAATTTTATTTGTTTTAGAAAAGTTTTATAAACGTGCAAATAGTTGTAAACAAAGTTGCAAAAAGTTTTAAAAAAGCTGTGAAAAAATTTATAAAGTTTTATAAAGTAGCAAACATTTTGTATAAAGTCGTAAAAAAAGTTTAATAAAGTTTTGGAAAAGTGAATCAACAGGTTGGAAAATTTTATAAAGTTTTGAAAAAATGAATCAACAGCTAGGAAAAAGTTTTATAATGTAGTTGAATATAATTACCAAACCTACAATTAGCAAAAATAAGCTGTATGCAACCGACCGTTCTCAACCAAGAAAAATAACACAAATGAAGTTTTTTTCTGGTTTCTGCTAATTTATACCAGAATTGAGGCATTGGTTGCTATGGCAACAGTTGACATGGCAACAGTTGCTATGACAACAGCTAAACCGATGCGACCCCTGCCAAGAGGTCTCGTGCTACCGTTTCAGTTTTGATTTTAGATATCTGTCCTAAATGGAGCTTAATCTTAGATATGATTGTTGCTATGGCAACAGTTGCCATGGCGACAGTTGCCAGGACAACGACTAAACCGTTTCGACTCCCGCCAAGGGGTCTCATCAGACGGCTAGGCTACCGTTACGGTTTTTTTTTGTAATATTTTCTGTTTTTTTTATTTTTCTTCACATACTCATATACAGTTACACATAAGTTACACATATACGCGATCATCAAAATTCCATCTGCTCATCGTTTTATAGCAAATGTACAATACTCAACTCTTACAACATATGAATATTTTACAAACAATAACTGTACAATGAGTAACACGGAGTAAATTTCGGAGTAATTGAGAGTAACTGAAGAGTAGTCAGGAGCACCAATGAGCAAATATACAACAATCAAGAGTAACTAAAGAGCATCAAAAATACTTGTAGTTCTAACTAAAAGTACGGAAAAGATTACATAACGCTAAGATTTAAAACGTCAAACATCAGCAGACATACTCCTACTTAAAACCTACACCAAGCCTATTCCCAGTTTAGTTCAGTTCAATCACTGTTTTCGCTTGCTTGCCCACCAACTAACTTTTCAGGTAGCACCACAGTGCTTATGTCAGAGTTCTTTTCAATAGCTCGCTTCAGTGCTTCTTCTTCACTAGAATACTTTTGCTCATAATCTGCCTGTTTGTCCAAAATTTCCTCAATAATTGGATCATTGAGAAAGGCTTTACAGCGCAGGATATGGAAATAAATTCTTCTGTTGTGATCTGCTCGAATTCTTGGTCGAACTTCATTGTAGGCTTCAATTTCTGCCTCATCCTCGTCATGTCCATCTGACTGATAGTCAGACATTAATCTATCTATCCTTTTATCATATTTTTGCTCAGACTGTTTCACCAGCTTATCTCAAAATTCACCGATATCAACAGTATGGCATGTCTCTCCACAGCTGGATTCACTACTCTCCTCGGTGCTAGCCTCTAGCTTAGAGTCCTCATTGTGAACGTTCGAATGTGACGATGTAGGTTGAACGCTCTTGTGAACATCAGCCCACATTGATCACAGGAGTGTGATTTAGAACTAGACATTGTTGCTGTTGGATGTCAGCTTCCTACTGTATATATATACCTTTTTATTAATTTCGACGAGAAAAAAGAACAGAATAACAGAATAGGAACAGCCTCGGAGTAGGCTCGGAGTAAGGCTGGGAGCAGCATCGGAGTAGGCTCGGAGTAAGCTGGGAGCAGCATCGGAGTAGGTTGTGAGCAACCCTGGAGTACATTAGAGCAGCAATGAGCAACCCTCACTGAGTGTGTAAATACGAAAAATACTTACACGTTTGTTCTTCATATGACGACCCAAACCTCTTCTTCCAAATTTAACACCACACTGTTGACACCAAAATAACCAGACAAACATTATTGCCATGTTTAGCTTCAACCAGTTATTACTGAAGTTGATTCAATTTCACTTTGTCACAACAATGTGACCCTGTGTTGCGATAGCAACCGAATGATTGTAACAAAATTTAGCATTATCACCACATTTGGCTTTTGAAGCTGCTTCGACTTCACTTTATATTATCAATATGAGTATTACGATAAAGTTTTCATCGTAGTACTCCAAAGTGAAGTTGAAGCTGCTTCAGTAAGCCAAATGTGGTGATAATGCTAAATTTTGTTACAATCATTCGGTTGCTATCGCAACACAGTGTCACATTGTTGTGACAAAGTGAAATTGAATCAACTTCAGTAATAACTGGTTGAAGCTAAACATGGCAATAATGTTTTTCTGGTTATTTTGGTGTCAACAGTGTGGTGTTAAATTTGGAAGAAGAGGTTTGGGTCGTCATATGAAGAACAAACATGTAAGTATTTTCCGTATTTACACACTCAGTGAGAGTTGCTCATTGCTGCTCTAATGTACTCCAGGGTTGCTCACAACCTACTCCGATGCTGCTCCCAGCTTACTCCGAGCCTACTCCGATGCTGCTCCCAGCTTACTCCGAGCCTACTCCGAGGCTGTTCCTATTCTGTTATTCTGTTCTTTTTTCTCGTCGAAATTAATAAAAAGGTATATATATAGGTATATATAGGTACAGTAGGAAGCTGACATCCAACAGCAACAATGTCTAGTTCTAAATCACACTCCTGTGATCAATGTGGGCTGATGTTCACAAGAGCGTTCAACCTACAGCGTCACATTCAGAACGTTCACAATGAGGACTCTAAGCTAGAGGCTAGCACCGAGGAGAGTAGTGAATCGAGCTGTGGAGAGACATGCCATACTGTTGATATCGGTGAATTTTGGGATAAGCTGGTGAAACAGTCTGAGCAAAAATATGATAAAAGGATAGATAGATTAATGTCTGACTATCAGTCAGATGGACATGACGAGGATGAGGCAGAAATTGAAGCCTACAATGAAGTTCGACCAAGAATTCGAGCAGATCTCAACAGAAGAATTTATTTCCATATCCTGCGCTGTAAAGCCTTTCTCAATGATCCAATTATTGAGGAAATTTTGGACAAACAAGCAGATTATGAGCAAAAGTATTCTAGTGAAGAAGAAGCACTGAAGCGAGCTATTGAAAAGAACTCTGACATAAGCACTGTGGTGCTACCTGAAAAGGTAGTTGGTGGGCAAGCAAGCGAAAATAGTGAGCATAGTGATTGAACTGAACTAAACTGGGAATAGGCTTGGTGTAGGTTTTAAGTAGGAGTATGTTTGCTGATGTTTGACGTTTTAAAGGCTTAGCGTTATGTAATCTTTTCCGTACTTTTAGTTAGAACTACAAGTATTTTTGATGCTCTTTAGTTACTCTTGATTGTTGTATATTTGCTCATTGGTGCTCCTGACTACTCTTCAGTTACTCTCAATTACTCCGAAATTTACTCCGTGTTACTCATTGTACAGTTATTGTTTGTAAAATATTCATATGTTGTAAGAGTTGGGTATTGTACATTTGCTATTTAAAACGATGAGCAGATGGAATTTTGATGATCGCGTATATGTGTAACTTATGTGTAACTGTATATGAGTATGTGAAGAAAAATAAAAAACAGAAAATATTACAAAAAAACCGTAACGGTAGCCTAGCCGTCTGATGAGACCCCTTGGCAGGAGTCGAAACGGTTTAGTCGTTGTCCTGGCAGCTGTCGCCATGGCAACTGTTGCCATAGCAACAATCATATCTAAGATTAAGCTCCATTTAGGACAGATATCTAAAATCAAAACTGTAACGGTAGCACGAGACCTCTTGGCAGGGGTCGCATCGGTTTAGCTGTTGTCATAGCAACTGTTGCCATGTCAACTGTTGCCATAGCAACCAATGCCTCAATTCTGGTATAAATTAGCAGAAACCAGAAAAAAACTTCATTTGTGTTATTTTTCTTGGTTGAGAACGGTCGGTTGCATACAGCTTATTTTTGCTAATTGTAGGTTTGGTAATTATATTCAACTACATTATAAAACTTTTTCCTAGCTGTTGATTCATTTTTTCAAAACTTTATAAAATTTTCCAACCTGTTGATTCACTTTTCCAAAACTTTATAAAACTTTTTCCTACCTGTTGATTCACTTCTCCAAAACTTTATAAAACTTTCCAACCTGTTGATTCACTTTTCCAAAACTTTATTAAACTTTTTTTACGACTTTATACAAAATGTTTGCTACTTTATAAAACTTTATAAGTTTTTTCACAGCTTTTTTAAAACTTTTTGCAACTTTGTTTACAAATATTTGCACGTTTATAAAACTTTTCTAAAACAAATAAAATTATAATTATGTAAAATATCTGGTCAAGAGTTAACGATTTCTGTTAGGTTTAGCGGCTTAATAATTAGGTAAAAAACATCTGAGCACCACCGGTGGCGGTGGCGAGCGGGCTGCGACTGCGGGTGGTCCTGGAACCGCCATTTTATCACTACTAGTGTATATCGACAAAATTTTAGTGCTTGTCATTTCTGCTTCTTCTTGTCAAAAACTGCCCGCTAAAAATAAACAACTCAGGATGACCAGTCAATAAAGCAAACTTTTCTGCAGCTTTTATGGAGAAAAATGTTGTAGTTAACTACGGTACTAGTTTGGGGTATGAGTGGGGGAGGGTAGGAAATTTTTGTATGATCCATAAATTAAAACAAAACTTCATTTTAGAAAGTGCAAAGTACACACCATTTGTACTGAGGGTTGCAGTATCACAGGTACAGAGAAATTGGAAGCGTGGGCTTGAGTGGACAGGGGCCAGGCACCCGCCTAAAAAACAAATACATAAAAAACATCACAACTCCAAACTAAATCTCTAAAAAAACACCGGAACAACGCCAAAGCAATCGATGTAAGCAGTCCGCTTTGCAAAGTTCTTTTTCACAGATCGAAAAGTGTTCGCAGGTTTCTACTTCCAACAGTGTCTATCAACAATCACCAACTAGAAAACGGAAAATAATGGAAAAATTATCATGAAAAAAGATACGTAACACCCACTTGTAAGACTAGAATCTGAAATCCAATATCCAAGGCCAGAGAGCTCTCCTCCAGGTAAGTGTGAAACCTGTCCGTTAGGGTTTTGGAGACACCAATATCCGTAAACATGCGATGCAGTTTACTGGTAAACTCGTAACCACAGGCTTGCTGAAACAAACATCAAACAAATCAATCAATCAATCAATCAATCAATCAATCAATCAATCAATCAATCAATCAATCAACTATCACAGAGAGTACTTATACCATACTTACAATTTATAGAAATGTTTCCGTCCACAAAGCAACAGCAAGCGGGTCTTCAGACTATTAAGGCCGGTTGCGCCGGAGAACGAAATGAAAGGATAGGCTTAGACCAGTCCAAGGACTTGATGACCAAAGTCTGTTAAAGCAATCCTTTTAAAAGATTCATTCGGTATAATACCTACCTTTAGTTTATTGATCATACACTCTTCAGCGTCCATAGACACAGACACCCCGTGAATGAGCCGTTGGGCCAGCATGCGAGAATAGAACTGAAACATGATAACAAATCTGTGTACAATGAAGTAAAATTAATAGTCTACTAACAATTTTAACTAAATAAGGTTAACAGACAGCCATAACTATAAACGTACAGACAAAAACGTTCCAAAAATACTACAAACTTGCTGTGACAACAACCAAAAAGATGGTTTTTCTTCCCCTTCGCCTCCTCTATTATTTCCGAACCAAATTCAAACAGGCACTGTTGAAGGATATCTTTATGTGAAAGTAAGCCCTAAAATGCTTTAAGCAACTTATTTAAAATTAAAAACTAAAAAAATCACAAATCACATACCTTCTGAAACACATCCTTATCCTCAATATATCGAAAGATAATGATGGCTCGAGTCAGTTTCTCGTCAATTTCCACCTCGCTGAGTCCTTTGGCCGACTTCCGCAACAGATAATCCGTAAATTTGGCCAACTGAAAAACAATCCGAAAAACCAGAAAATCAAACAAATTTTCACAAAAGAAAACTTATGTTAACAGAAACAAATGCATAATAAAATAATGAGAAGTAGGAAATTCTGAGTGAATACTAACATTTATATATTTCACCATTTTTGACGCATGCTGCTCAGTAAGCAACACTCACGTCTGCTTGCTATGTAACTGAACAACAGTGACAACGTCACCCCCACTCCAAAAAAGAATTCCGAAGACAGCCCCCCCCCCGGGAAGAAAAATTCCCCAAATAATCTCAACCTATACCACCTACCCATTCAGAGGCCTTAGGACAGGCTTTACTATCCTCCTTATAGTTGATAGCGGCCAGGCAAGCCTTGTCCAGAGCGCTCCAGAACTCCTGATCATTGTTGAAGACGACGCGGACCATTTCACTGAACTTGTCATAGACGCTCAGGATGTTGTCCACAAATTGCATTGGAATCTAGAGCAAAGCAAATAATGACAAAGGTCAAAAATAGGCAGGCAATAGTACTGTCAAAAGCAGCAACACATTAACTCATTAATTAGAGGACTACAAATTACCGTGTTTCCGTGAACAACCCAAAATCATGCTAAATTTCATTTTCTGTTATCGTTAACTACATACGTATGTACTTAAGTCATGTTCAGATTACAACTTTCCTATACAATTTCATTTTTACTACTTATCATCCAGCAACTGCAGAAAATAATGTTCAAAAAAATTTTAATAAACTAAAGTAGACAGACAAACTATACACGAGTAGTGAACTCAAAAATATGAACCTAATTATGTCAAATCACATATACTTACATTGTCACCGTTTAAATTTTTGACCCCATTCAGCCCAATCATCTTGACATGATTCTCAAACTGCTTGACCAGAATCACCAGGCCGTTGGTAATCGGTTTCAGAAGGGTGTGCATATTTTTCAGATCTAGAAGCAAACAAGAAAGAGTGAATGAAAAAGGTATATATATAAAATATATTTTTAAATTTTACGAAAATATTAGAAAATATCTGTACCGGAGACTTTCCCATTTGACGAAGACTCTCCCTCCTAACATCCAATTGAACGAAAATTCTGCATGGTATGTTTTCGATCAGAGTTCTTAATTTTTTCTTAATTTTCTTATCGTTATAATAGTTCTTATCCGTTAATTTTTTTCTAAATATTTTGAATTCCCAAGGGAGAGGGGAGAGGGGACCATGGAGAACCAAAAAAATAAATCAAATAAATCAAAATCCAATTTTCAGACTCTCCCTTACCATCTGTCTGCTCATTGTGAACCATATCTTTGGTAACTGAGTGGAGGAATTCCAGGTGGTCGGCCACCATAACCGTCTGACAGACCTTGATCACCTTATCATAGGAGGACGGATGCAGGAATTTACGGGATCGCATATCCTCCTCCTTAATTCGAGTCAGCACCTAAAAACATAGAACAAATTATTAATGTATAAGTAAATAAAAATAAATAAAAATTAATGCAAATAAAATGAACAAAAATAGCAGACAGATAGGCAACAAAAATAGCATTAAAAAGGCTAGCACCACACGCAGCGGAAAGATCAGGAGAGGAAAAACATAAATAAAATGTTCTTAGACTTAGTTCTTAGAATAGACAATCAATCCTGAGCAACTAAGTTCAAAACTAACGCTAACGAGAAATGACCTTACAGAGACAAAATTAAGTATATATTATAGGGGG
>JASAND010017798.1:0-38717 GCA_030248195.1 Trissonchulus latispiculum
CTTACAAAGTTAGTTTTTCCAAAACACCCCAACTTTGGTATGTGCGTGCACGCCTGGAAAACAAGACGTTTTTCTACTGTGTATTTTCTATTTTCTGAACTGAAATCAACTGTTCCTCTTATTGGAGTTCATGACTGTTTTCCAAGCAAAATGTTCATTTAAAATTACGTTTTCCTAGATGTTTTCAATTTACCGCCTCCGGCGACCAGAAAACCTCAACACGATTATCACCAAAATCACCACAATTTTGTTAATCCGACCAGCGGTGCATAGTACCCAATGGATCGCAACTCACTGGGGAGGGGAGCCCTCAACAATCAGCCTACTTAGTAAAATGCAGGAACAAAAAATCAAAAGAATTTTGAGGGAGTGTTAGATGGTTGAATGAAGTCATACACGATTTTAGTAAAGTGTGAACTACTATTGAGCAAACTTGGACTCAATGGCGCAGGTTTAAAAAGTTCGAGCGGAACTAACTGTAGTCGTCTTAACTGATGCTGTTTGCATGACTTATGCGAAGCAACGACCATGGCTGTCTGCTCGAAAATTGCATGTTTGTCCAAATAAGGCTAAACAGTAGGGCTTAATCAATCCAGCAGCACAAAGTTATGAAAAAATCAGGAGAATATTCTACTACTCAGTCAAAATTTTTCTTTCAATTGGAACAATCTCAGTACTAGGGTCAGGTTCAAAACTTAACTTTATGATTACTTCCTAGATATCTACCCTTGTCTGATTTTTGCAGCTTCCTATCTGAGTACTCGACCTACCCTCCGACTCCTTTCCGCAGCCAATTCTTTTTCCTGTTGCCTTCCGAGTAGGTTATTAAACTCCCGCCATCCTAGTCGCTGTTGATCTGCAAGGGGCAACCTTTGTTGGCAGGCAGGCACAAACATAGATTGCCTGAAAATTGCCCGATTGGTGCGCTGAGAAATACTGGACATAGCTATCGGTTTAATTCATACTGAAAATAATAAATATGCCCAAAGGCATGAATGCACAAGTTAGAATGTAAAAAAGGCAGGCACTACTGTTGTCGTATTTGGCCACATTTTTGGACAAACCCCCATTTTTAAAATCTTGTTAAACATTTATATTATTGCGCCAAAAATCACGAAAACTGATGTGAATAGTAACGAAACAGTTGGTATTATTGGAACCGCCTATTTAAATATTACGGAACTCTGGACTTAGAATTTTTTAGGTTTTTGAATTACAGCAGTTTGCAATTATCGCCGAAGACCCCACTTCTTAGCTGCAAGAAGCGTCTTTCCACTGTCTACTTCAAATAATTTTTAAGAAATATTTTTAGAGGGCATATTAATTAAAAGACCGCCCCTCTTAAAACCGGATGATGTTATGATTTTGTTGTCGATGTGTAGATTCATGTGATTTCATTATAAATCTACGGACTTGTAACTTAACTCCCTTTACATCGTTCATGGGCGCTTTTTAGAAAATCTTTTGATTCTGCGCTAATTTCACAGAGGTTTCCTGGTACGTTTTCTGACAGTCCGCTCACCTGGAAGCAGGCAGGCCTCACGGTAATAACCAGGGACTGGCTGAAGCTGTGATTAGATCTGCAGCTCCTCCCAAAAAATTTATTTCACAATAATAGATTTTCTAACGCAATGCAGACATTGCATTTGATATGTTATAGCGTATGTTTAATACGAGCTTGCTTTACATTAAAGGTTAATAAATATTTAAAATTTGTTTATTTCTTGATTGGCTTGTTATTCCAGGGATAGATTGTGGGGAGAGGGAAATCAACAACTGGACTCCTGATCTGGATCATACATAGGTGTAACGGGCATAGGTGTAATTGGGGGAGGTTTGGGGGGGGGTAACCCCCCCCAGCCATTTTCCAAACCAATCCCCAAAAAATTTTTGGGGGCCCCCGGGCCCCCCCCCCCCAAAGTGGAGGGGGGGGGGGGGGTAGTCGCGCCGAAGGCGCAAAAAATTTGCCAAAAATCGTTTTCAGCAGTTTTATGGACTTTCCGACTCAATATTGACCTTATTTTGTAGTTAGAAACATGTTGGCAACCAAGTTTTCGAGTTTCAAACCCCTGTCTAATGTTAAAATTAGTTAATGGTTGGATGTTTTTCGCATTAGCAATGGGTGAAAATGCGATTTTTGGCATAAAAATAGGAAAACATTTTTGGGGGAGTTTGGGGGGGTCTTGGGGGGGCTTCTGGGGGAGGTCTAAAAGGGGGCCCGCCCCCAAATTTTGGGGGAGGGGGCCCCCAACCCAAATCTCGTTACACCTATGGTAACCATAGGTGTGTTAGGGGCGGGGATGGGGGGACCCGCCCCCCCCCCACCAAAATGACAAATTTTGGCGACCCCCCCCAGATTTTCAGATTTTTGGTAATTTCCAGATTTTTGGCCAAAAAGTGGTCAAAAATGGCATAAAATCGAAAATTTAGGGGGGTCCCCCCACCCCCTCCGTCGGAACCCCCCAGATTTTTTGCCCAGCCACACCTATGATGGTAACGGGGATTTAGTGGGGCCCCTCCCCCGAATTTTTGGGGGCCTAGACCCCCCCAACCACGACCCCCCCCAAACCTCCCCCAAAAAATCTTTCTATTTTTATGCCAAAATTGCATTTTCGCGCCATTGCTAATGCTGAAAACGTAAAAGCATTAAGTAATATTTTGACGAAAAAATTCCGGCGAAGCCGGAGAATTTTTGAAAATTTTGACCGCAAATCCTAATAATTTGGGTTTTTCTGGAACCTTTGGGTGAGTGGGGGGGGGGAAGCCCAAAAAAGTGGGGGGGGGAACGAGTGGGGGGGGAAGAGGTCGAGTGGGGGGGGAACCCAAAAAGTGGGGGGGGGCGGCCCCCCCCCCCCCCCCCCAGTAAAAAAACCCCAGTGGGGTCAGCCGTTTTGAGGTGGGGTAGGGTCCGGAAAAATCGAATTTGGGGGGGGGGGGGGTAAAAAATTTTTTTGGTCAAAAAATTTAGAAAAATTCGCAAATTTGCTAAAAAAGCGTTATTTCCAACTAAAAATCAACAGTATTTCTTCATTTTTGCAAATTTATTCGAAAAAACTTGGATTTTTTGCAAAAATTTCGAATTTTTCCAAAAATTTCGAATTTTCACTAACTCTGAGGCAAAATTTTCAAAATTTTGAGGGTGGGGTCTGGCAAATTTGGGTGGGTGGGGTCCGGGATCTGGTCATTTGGGGGTGGGGTCTGCCTCCAAAATTTCGAGGGTGGGGTCGGCACTTTTCCATTTGGGGGAGGGGGTTCCCCCCCAGGTACACCTATGCCTATATATATATGTATCCAGATCATAGGTGTAATTGGCATAGTTTCCTTGGGGGGGGTTGGGGGGGTATATACTCCCCCCCCCAAAATTTTTGACCAATTTTACCCCCTCCCAGAATTTTTGAGATACCCTCGCCTGGGTTTTTTTTTGCGCCACAAACTGCGAAATTACGCAATTTTTTTCTGAAATACGCAAAAAATTTTGGGCCGTTGCGCCACAGTACGCAAACATTTTTGAGCCAAAATATGCTTAAAAATGCGATTTGGAATCAAAAATTTTAAAATTCTCCTAATTTTTGCTGGGGGCTGCCGCCCCCAGACCCCCGCCTTGTGTGTACATTTGCTTATTTGAGTTTACTCCAAAACTTTATGGTTGTTTGTTGTTAATTGATGTTGATGCTAAAGCGTTGTATTGTATCAGCTATGTTTTGTTTTCCACTATATAATTCAAAAGTGCCTTTGCAAAATGGTTTGGGGCATCAAAGTATCTTATACAACACATCAAGTGCAGGAACCGTACGTTATATAATTAAAAAATGAAAGTTGTAGATGTATATAATCTGTTCAGCTCTACGAAACGTACCCCTCGCACGTGGCCGCACAATTTTCTTGGAACACACGAAAATGGATGGTTTCTGAATCAACTATTTATTAATCTGTTGAAAAGTTTTGAACTACAAAAGACATTCTTGAAAAATTTTTGCGCGTTCGGCGCATCTACGTATATATAATTGTTCTTATTACGTTCCCAGCTTTAACGTTAGCGTTCTTTCTTTAGCGTATTTGTCTCTGATCTTTCTTTAATGTCGTGAAAACGACATAATGTTAAATAATCATAATAATTTATATACGTAGCATTCATTTATATATGTTGAAAACAAGATAGTGAAATCGCGAAAAATCTTTTTCAGAAGACAAACTTCTTGCGAAAACACACTAACAGTTCCGAAGTCCAATTTTCAACAATTCCTGCTGATAAATGTTTCATATATTATATATTCTATTCACCCACTTTCGCGCTAAGAATTGCGTTAAATTTTTGAAGGCTCCTCTCTGGCGTGGTGAAACGATAAATTAGGCATTTAAAATGCTTTAAAACGTTAAATAAAGTATAAAATAACACAAAAATCGGTTTTTTGAGCGAAAACAGGCGTGGCGCAATTTTTTTCCAAATTACGCAAAAAATTTTGGGGCACTGCGCCACGGACCGCAAAAAGTTCGGACGAAAAAAAAAACACAGTACCCTCCCCCAACTTTCGGCTACCCCCCCGAACCCCCCCCAAGCGATTTTTTGACCCAAAAAGTTAGCTAAATTTGGCCAAAAAATGGTCATTTTTTTAAAAAATTTTCTAAAATTTTGACTTAAAATCACTTTGAAACGGTGCAAAAACGCCTAAACCGTTGAAAACAGGCCTTATCTTGAAGAAAAAAGGGTTAAATTACAGGAAATTTTGCATTTTTTAGCCATTTTTCGAAATTTCAGAGGTCCGAATTCTGGGGGGGGGGTTGGGCGGGGTACCCCCATCACATTTCTTGGGTCGACCACCAACCTTCCAAGATTTACCCCCCCCCAGACCCAAAGTTCCAGGGAAACTATGGTAGGTACTATGGGGGTTTGGGCATAGTTTCCTTTGGGGGGGGGGGTTGGGGGGGGTATCCCCCCCAAAATTTTTGACCAATTTTACCCCCCCCAGAATTTTTGACTTGCCCTCCCCCAACTTTCGGCTACCCCCCCCCGAACCCCCCCCAGCGATTTTCGGGCCCAAAAAGTTAACTAAATTTGGCCGAAAAATGGTCATTTTTTGACAAAACTTTCTCAAATTTTGACTTAAAATCGCTTTAAAATTGTGAAAAACGCCTAAAACGATAAAAACAAGCCTTGTTTTGACGAAAAATGCGTTAAAATACAGAAAATTTTGCGTTTTTAGGCCATTTTTTCGAAATTTTTGAGGTCATAATTCTGGGGGGGGGGGGTTGGGGGGGTTACCCCCATCACATTTCTTGGGCCGACCACCAACCACCCAAGATTTACCCCCCCCCCCCACCAGACCCAAAGTTCCAGGGAAATTATGGGTTGGGGGCATAGTTTCCCTGGAACTTTGGGTCTGGGGGGGGGGTAAATCTTGGCCGCCCCCCGAAATGTGATGGGGGGTACCCCCCCCACCCCCCCCCCCAGACATCGCACCACAGCAATTTCGAAAAATGGCCAAAATATGCAAAATTTACTGTAATTTAGCCCTTTTTTCATCAAAATAAGGCTTGTTCTTAACGTTTTAGGCGCTTTTGCACCGTTTTAAAGCGATTTTAGGTCAAAATTTTAGAAAAATTTTTCAAAAAATGACCATTTTTCGACCAAATTTAGCTAACTTTTTGGGTCCAAAAATCGTTGGGGGGGTTCGGGGGGGGGGGGTAGCCAAAAGTTGGGGGAGGGTAAGTCAAAAAATCTGGGGGGGGGGGTAAATTTGGTCAAAAATTTTGGGGGGGGGATACTCCCCCAAAGGAAACTATGGTTGGGGGGGGGGGAACCCCCCAGCCATTTTCCAAACCCCCCCCCCAAAATTTTGGGGGCCCCGGCCCCCCAACTGGGAGGGGGGGGGCTAGTCATTAGGTGTGTTAGGGGGGGGGGTGGGGGGGGGGGGGGGGGGCACCCCTCCCCCCAAATGGAGGGGTCGCCAACCCCCCCCCCTAAAAAATTTTTACTTCCCCTCCCCCCAAATCGGCCTTCGGCCGACCACCCCCCCCCCCTAAAAATTTTCAAACCCCTACCTAAATTTTTGCAAATTTTTAGCCAAAAATTCGAAAATTTTCCAAAAATTAGCGAAAAATTCCTAAAATTCGCCTTATTACATTAAAAATCGCAAAAAACAGCTGCAAATTGAGACAATTTTTCAGTTCTTTATACGAAAAACCGATTTTTCATCGACCCCCCCTCAATCGAAAATTTTTCTTACCCCTCCCCCAAATCGACTTTTTCTCGACCCCCCCCTCCCCCTTTTTTGCCAACCCCCCCCCCCAACCTTTTTTAAAAACCCCCCCCCCATTTTTTTCGCCAGCCACACCTATGGGGCTAGTCGCGCCGAAGGCGCGAAAATTGGCCAAAGTTTGGGCATTTTCAGGGTAAATTTTGCAAAATTTTTCAAAAAAGTCCAAATTGCTGGCTTAAGGTGTTTATTATCGCGAGAAATACACGTTTATAACGGTTTTATGGACTTCTAAACTCAATATTGACCTTATTCTGGACTCAGAAGTATGTTGGCAATCAAGTTTTCGAGTTTAAAAACACTGTCTAATGTCAAAATATTACTTAATGCTTTTACGTTTTTCAGCATTAGCAATGGCTGAAAATGCAATTTTTGGCATAAAAATAGAAAGATTTTTTTGGGGGAGGTTTGGGGGGGTCGTGGGGGGGTTTGGGGGGGTCTAAAAAGGGCCCCCCCAAAAATTCGGGGGAGGGGGCCCCCCACCCCAAATCCCCGTTACCATCATAGGTGTGGCTGGGCAAAAAATCTGGGGGGGGGGGGTTCCGACGGAGAGTGGGGGGACCCCCCCTAAATTTTCGATTTTATGCCATTTTTGACCACTTTTTGGCCAAAAATCTGGGGGGGTACCAAAAATCTGAAAATCTGGGGGGGGGGTCGCCAAAATTTGTCATTTTGGTGGGGGGGGGGGGGGGTGGGGCCCCCGCCCCCCCCTAACACACCGAATGTTACCCTAGGTGTAACGGGGATTTTGGTTGGGGGCCCCCGCCCCCAAAATATGGGGGCGGGCCCCCTTTTTAGACCTCCCCCAAACCCCCCCCCAAGACCCCCAAACCTCCCCCAAAAATGTTTTCCTATTTTTATGCCAAAAATCGCATTTTCACCCATTGCTAATGCGAAAAACATCCAACCATTAACTAATTTTAACATTAGACAGGGGTTTGAAACTCGAAAACTTGGTTGCCAACATGTTTCTAACTACAAAATAAGGTCAATATTGAGTCGGAAAGTCCATAAAACTGCTGAAAACGATTTTTGGCCAATTTTTTGCGCCTTCGGCGCGACTACCCCCCCCCCCCCTCCAGTTGGGGGGGGGGGGGCCCGGGGGCCCCCAAAAATTTTTGGGGGTGGTTTGGAAAAATGGCTGGGGGGGGTTACCCCCCCCCCCAAACCTCCCCCCAATTACACCTATGCCCGTTACACCTATGTATGATCCAGATCAGGGTCCAGTTGTTGATTTCCCTCCCCACAATCTATCCCTGGAATAACAAGCCAATCAAGAAATAAACAAATTTTAAATATTTATTAACCTTTAATGTAAAGCAAGCTCGTATTAAACATACGCTATAACATATCAAATGCAATGTCTGCATTGCGTTAGAAAATCTATTATTGTGAAATAAATTTTTTAGAGGAGCTGCAGATCTAATCCACAGCTTCAGCCAGTCCCTGGTTATTACCGTTAGGCCTGCCTGTTTCCAGGTGAGCGGACGCTCAGAAAACGTACCAGGAAACCTCTGTGAAATTAGCGCAAGATCAAAAGTTTTTTTAAAGAGCGCCCATGGACGATGTGAAGGGGAATTAAGTTACAAATCCGTAGATCTGTAATAAAATCACATGAAGCTACACATCGACAACAAAATCATAACATCATCCGGTTTTAAGAGGGGCGGTCTTTTAATTAATATGCCCTCTAAAAATATTTTTAAAAATTTTTTTGAAGTAGACAGTGGAAAGACGTCAAATATGAACGTTTCTTGCAGCTGAGAAGTGGGGTCTTCGGCGATAATTGCAAACTGCTGTAATTCAAAAACCTAAAAAATTCTAAGTCCAGAGTTCCGTAATATTTAAATAGGCGGTTCCAATAATACCAACTGTTTCGTTACTATTCACATCAGTTTCGTGATTTTTGGCGCAATAATATAAATGTTTAACAAGATTTTAAAAATGGGGGTTTGTCCAAAAATGTGGCCAAATACGACAACAGTAGTGCCTGCCTTTTTTACATTCTAACTTGTGCATTCATGCCTTTGGGCATATTTATTATTTTCAGTATGAATTAAACCGATAGCTATGTCCAGTATTTCTCAGCGCACCAATCGGGCAATTTTCAGGCAATCTATGTTTGTGCCTGCCTGCCAACAAAGGTTGCCCCTTGCAGATCAACAGCGACTAGGATGGCGGGAGTTTAATACCCTACTCGGAAAGGCAACAGGAAAAAGAATTGGCTGCGGAAAGGAGTCGGAGGGTAGGCCGAGTACTCAGATAGGAAAGCTGCAAAATCAGACAAGGAGTAGATATCTAGAAGTAATCATAAAGTTAAGTTTTGAACCTGACCTAGTACTGAATTGTTCCAATTGAAAGAAAAATTTTGACTGAGTAGTAGAATATTCTCCTGATTTTCATAACTTGTGCTGCTGGATTGATTAAGCCCTACTGTTTAGCCTTATTTGGACAAACATGCAATTTTCGAGCAGACAGCCGAGATTGGTCGTTGCTAGCATAAGTCATGCAAACAGCATCAGTTAAGACGACTACAGTTAGTTCCGCTCGAACTTTTTAAACCTGCGCCATTGAGTCCAAGTTTGCTCAATAGTAGTTCACACTTTACTAAAATCGTGTATGACTTCATTCAACCATCTAACACTCCCTCAAAATTCTTTTGATTTTTTGTTCCTGCATTTTACTAAGTAGGCTGATTGTTGAGGGCTCCCCTCCCCAGTGAGTTGCGATCCATTGGGTACTAGCACCGCTGGTCGGATTAACAAAATTGTGGTGATTTTGGTGATAATCGTGTTGAGGTTTTCGGTCGCCGGAGGCGGTAAATTGAAAACATCTAGGAAAACGTAATTTTAAATGAACATTTTGCTTGGAAAACAGTCATGAACTCCAATAAGAGGAACAGTTGATTTCAGTTCAGAAAATAGAAAATACACAGTAGAAAAACGTCTTGTTTTTCAGGCGTGCCGCACATACCAAAGTTGACGGTTTTGGAAAAACTAACTTTGTAAGGAGTGCGCAAACCAATGGTTCATGGTTGTACCCCCGGAACTTGGGGGGGTAGTTAATGCTCCGAGCATAGCAAGCATGCTCAGTACACAGTACCGTAGGAGTTTCAATTCAATTATGTACGCTTGGTCATAGGGACTTTTCATTCAAGCAAGCAATAGAGCAGAGATAAAGACCTGAGCGGTGTAACTCACGAGATTCAATTTTTTCTCCTGAATCTTCCATGAAGTGAATCGAGTAATATTCAACTCTGTTAACTGCAACTCTTCCAATTTAGAAATCGCCTCCAAAACAAGGAAACTCGCCAAAAAAATTAAACTCGGAGTCAAGCACAGATTAAAAGCTAGTAAAGTAATAAGGGCTTGTTCCTTCCATGCAGTCGCCCCACAACTGCTCAAAGTTTGACGCTGACTAAATAGCCCAAAATGTTTCGATTTGTAAGCACGTGAGAACAAGGGGATCCGAAAAATTTTATCCATTTCGCTTAAGGGGGGGGGGCAACTAAACGTTTGCCCAAACATCTTCCGATTTGATTCATTTTCGGTATGAATATGAAGCATGTGCGTGAGCAAAAAAGTATCAACTCGTTTGTTCTTAGCTGCCATTTTATGACCCGCTACGCTTCGAACAACCTGGCCGACCCCCCGATTTTGGTGACACCCAACATAATAACATAAAAATATCTCACAAGTCCCCCCCCCCCCCCCCCCCCTAACACACCTATGGTTATCATAGGTGTAACGGGGATTTGGGTTGGGGGCCCCCTCCCCCAAAATTTGGGGGCGGGCCCCCTTTTTAGACCTCCCCCAAACCCCCCCAAGACCCCCCAAACCTCCCCCAAAAATGTTTTCCTATTTTTATGCCAAAAATCGCATTTTCACCCATTGCTAATGCGAAAAACATCCAACCATTAACTAATTTTAACATTAGACAGGGGTTTGAAACTCGAAAACTTGGTTGCCAACATGTTTCTAACTACAAAATAAGGTCAATATTGAGTCGGAAAGTCCATAAAACTGCTGAAAACGATTTTTGGCCAATTTTTTGCGCCCTGGGCGGCCCCCCCCCCCCCCCCCCCCCCGTGTTGGGGGGGGGGGGGGGCCCGGGGGCCCCCAAAAATTTTTGGGGGTGGTTTGGAAAAATGGCTGGGGGGGGTTACCCCCCCCCCCAAACCTCCCCCCAATTACACCTATGCCCGTTACACCTATGTATGATCCAGATCAGGGTCCAGTTGTTGATTTCCCTCCCCACAATCTATCCCTGGAATAACAACGCACTCAAGAAATAAACAAATTTTAAATATTTATTAACCTTTAATGTAAAGCAAGCTCGTATTAAACATACGCTATAACATATCAAATGCAATGTCTGCATTGCGTTAGAAAATCTATTATTGTGAAATAAATTTTTAGAGGAGCTGCAGATCTAATCCACCACTCCAGCCAATCCCTACTATTTACCGTGAGGCCTGCCTGCTTCCAGGTGAGCGGACTGTCAGAAAACGTACCAGGAAACCTCTGTGAAATTAGCGCAGAATCAAAAGATTTTCTAAAAAGCGCCCATGAACGATGTAAAGGGAGTTAAGTTACAAGTCCGTAGATCTGTAATAAAATCACATGAAGCTACACATCGACAACAAAATCATAACATCATCCGGTTTTAAGAGGGGCGGTCTTTTAATTAATATGCCCTCTAAAAATATTTTTAAAAATTTTTTTGAAGTAGACAGTGGAAAGACGTCAAATATGAACGTTTCTTGCAGCTGAGAAGTGGGGTCTTCGGCGATAATTGCAAACTGCTGTAATTCAAAAACCTAAAAAATTCTAAGTCCAGAGTTCCGTAATATTTAAATAGGCGGTTCCAATAATACCAACTGTTTCGTTACTATTCACATCAGTTTCGTGATTTTTGGCGCAATAATATAAATGTTTAACAAGATTTTAAAAATGGGGGTTTGTCCAAAAATGTGGCCAAATACGACAACAGTAGTGCCTGCCTTTTTTACATTCTAACTTGTGCATTCATGCCTTTGGGCATATTTATTATTTTCAGTATGAATTAAACCGATAGCTATGTCCAGTATTTCTCAGCGCACCAATCGGGCAATTTTCAGGCAATCTATGTTTGTGCCTGCCTGCCAACAAAGGTTGCCCCTTGCAGATCAACAGCGACTAGGATGGCGGGAGTTTAATACCCTACTCGGAAAGGCAACAGGAAAAAGAATTGGCTGCGGAAAGGAGTCGGAGGGTAGGCCGAGTACTCAGATAGGAAAGCTGCAAAATCAGACAAGGAGTAGATATCTAGAAGTAATCATAAAGTTAAGTTTTGAACCTGACCCTAGTACTGAATTGTTCCAATTGAAAGAAAAATTTTGACTGAGTAGTAGAATATTCTCCTGATTTTCATAACTTTGTGCTGCTGGATTGATTAAGCCCTACTGTTTAGCCTTATTTGGACAAACATGCAATTTTCGAGCAGACAGCCGAGATTGGTCGTTGCTAGCATAAGTCATGCAAACAGCATCAGTTAAGACGACTACAGTTAGTTCCGCTCGAACTTTTTAAACCTGCGCCATTGAGTCCAAGTTTGCTCAATAGTAGTTCACACTTTACTAAAATCGTGTATGACTTCATTCAACCATCTAACACTCCCTCAAAATTCTTTTGATTTTTTGTTCCTGCATTTTACTAAGTAGGCTGATTGTTGAGGGCTCCCCTCCCCAGTGAGTTGCGATCCATTGGGTACTAGCACCGCTGGTCGGATTAACAAAATTGTGGTGATTTTGGTGATAATCGTGTTGAGGTTTTCGGTCGCCGGAGGCGGTAAATTGAAAACATCTAGGAAAACGTAATTTTAAATGAACATTTTGCTTGGAAAACAGTCATGAACTCCAATAAGAGGAACAGTTGATTTCAGTTCAGAAAATAGAAAATACACAGTAGAAAAACGTCTTGTTTTTCAGGCGTGCCGCACATACCAAAGTTGACGGTTTTGGAAAAACTAACTTTGTAAGGAGTGCGCAAACCAAAGTAGATTTTTGAGAAACTTGAAAAATCTGTAAGGTGCGCACTGTGCGCATACCAAAAAAATTAACAAAAGTAGTTTATAAATAATAAGGATATATATCGAGGTCGAGCAACACGAACAGGGACTTGTATTCGATTCAGCATTTCGTTCAATCGTTCAATTTCGTTCATTTCGTTCGATTCAACATCCAGCTAACGAAAAGCAGTCTTGTTTTGCAGCCCAGAAAATTCCTAGATGTAACTTAAGGTGGTGATTCCTTTTGGGCACAAATTGTTGGTTGGCGGCGCAAATCAGGATGAAATATGGCAAAACTTTCCGAAATACGTGCTTTTAGCGTTCTAACACCCTCCGCGCAATTCCGGTTCAAAAATTCGATATTTTCGATCAGGACGGTTTTTCTCAATTTCTGAAAGTTTGGCAGCAGCTATACTGTTATGACTATATTCATTTGAAAGATCTTGCTAAGCTTCACATCTTTGCTTTTTAAAGCAACTTTTTAGCTTTTCTCTAGCGTGCGATATAGCAGATTTTTTTGTTTTGGCGTCGAAAATTTGTCATTTTTGCAGAAATCAATTAACCCATCATTTCTTGAACTACTCAAGCCGTAAAATCAAACTAAGGGCGTCGATCTGAAGGTCTCACAGGGGCAAATTATCCGATGGATGATCGTCTTCCTTCCACCAGCTATCCCGTAGGCTGCTATCATGAAAAATGTAGTATTTGCAAAAACACGACCATTTTCTTTCCAAAGATTGTGGAGCATTCACCATGCAAGCTGGAGGGCTGCTACTTTAACAAATGAGTTCTGCACAAATATACCCAGGGACGTTTTTTAGTTGCTCCGATTACTGGTTTCTAGCTAAAGTAATCGCTTGACAAATTTGGAAAAAGTAGGCAAAATACAGGTTAACGCACACATTTCAGCTTATTTCTCCATAACGAAGAGCGATTTCACAAATTCACAATAAATAAAAAATCGTCCCCAGCTATTTGATGGAGGTATCGAATGATATAACTGATGTCAAATCGACTTGAGTCTGCAAAAAATCTGGAAAATTATACTTCTTCTAAAAGGTGTTAAAAATATTTTCGAAAAGCAACATTGGTTTCATGGTATACATTAAAAAGAGAAAATGTCAAGCTGCATTTTGATATTAAAACGGCTTCTTTACTCCAAGTAGTGAATGAGTAATAATGGTGCAAACTTTATGTGACCAAAGGGAATCACCACATTGGGGGGGGCGACTAAAATGGGGGTGCCCAAAGTTTGTCGGATTTCAATTCTTTTTTGCAGGCATGTAAAGCATGTGCGTGGCCAAAATAGTATGAAGTCTCTGATTTCTAGGTGGTTGCTATAAATCACAACGTTCGCGAAAACCTGGCCGACCCCCCGATTTTGGCGGCACCCAACATAAATGCTTAAAAATTTCTCACAGCTGTTTGGTTGGTTCAGTGCAAACGTCTACGCTTTGGCACAACAAGAGAAAACATACCGGGAAACATGCACACGGCATTAGCTTTGCTGTAACCCTACTGGTTAGAGAGCAATGTCAGCCCAAACTTGAAGAAACGTCGAAAATTTGGAAACTTTTGGCCGCCGAATCAAATAATTTAAATTTAAACCCTGGAAGCTAAAATTTGGTGTGAACATACATCCCATAGGTCTACAAAATTGTGCCAAATATGAAGGAATTCTGCCGTGGCATTTTAGTTTTATTCCACTTGAAACATGAAGAAACGTCAGTTTGGCATGGCTCAAAAAGTATCCTAAGGTGTTCTAGCATGACAACGTTGACAAATTTGGCTCAAATTGTGCTGATATATATGTAGCCTTACTGACCCTGCCACAATAACATAAATTAAAACTTGTTTTCTTCGTAAATGGATGCGTGTTTGTTACTTTGAGTATTCAGTTGAATGCCAAGTCAACTGCCTGACCGGTACATTCTTCTAGCTTCCTGTACAGCCTACCACACGAAAAGAAAACAGCATAACACAGTTGTTAAGCAACGAAATACGTGTAAATTGGCTGAGTTCTACCCGATACATCCATTTTCAAAACTCAGTCAAGTCTTCTAAACTAAGGCAAATTGAAGGTAAAATCCCTCAATTCAGTGGTCCTTTCAAACGATGACATTTCAGTTTTTCGAAAATAACTTGAAATAAGTGGCAAATACGCGATTGCGCCAAGAAGAAAAGTTGTTCAGCATCATGAAAGCTATCGATTGATATACATATTGTGTATATTGGACAATCTTCAAAAATTCGTTTTTGACGGATTTTGCAACTATTTTCATGTTTCAAGTGGAATATAACAATAATGCCACGGCAGAATTCCTTCATATTTGGCACAATTTTGTAGACCTATGGGGTGTACGTTCACACCAAATTTCAGCTTCCGGACTTGGACCCCATTTAATAAATTATTCGATTCGGCGGCCAAAATTTTCCAAATTTTTGACATTTCTTCAAGTTTGGGCTAGCATTGCTCTACCATTAGGGTTACAGCAAAGCTAATGCCGTGTGATGTTATCCAATATGTCTTCTCTTGCGGTGCCAAAGCGTAGACGTTTTCACTGAACCAAACAGTTGTGAGATATTTTTATGTTATTATGTTGGGTGTCGCCAAAATCGGGGGGTCGGCCAGGTTGTTCGAAGCGTAGCGGGTCATAAAATGGCAGCTAAGAACAAACGAGTTGATACTTTTTTGCTCACGCACATGCTTCATATTCATACCGAAAATGAATCAAATCGGAAGATGTTTGGGCAAACGTTTAGTTGCCCCCCCCCCTTAAGCGAAATGGATAAAATTTTTCGGATCCCCTTGTTCTCACGTGCTTACAAATCGAAACATTTTGGGCTATTTAGTCAGCGTCAAACTTTGAGCAGTTGTGGGGCGACTGCATGGAAGGAACAAGCCCTTATTACTTTACTAGCTTTTAATCTGTGCTTGACTCCGAGTTTAATTTTTTTGGCGAGTTTCCTTGTTTTGGAGGCGATTTCTAAATTGGAAGAGTTGCAGTTAACAGAGTTGAATATTACTCGATTCACTTCATGGAAGATTCAGGAGAAAAAATTGAATCTCGTGAGTTACACCGCTCAGGTCTTTATCTCTGCTCTATTGCTTGCTTGAATGAAAAGTCCCTATGACCAAGCGTACATAATTGAATTGAAACTCCTACGGTACTGTGTACTGAGCATGCTTGCTATGCTCGGAGCATTAACTACCCCCCCAAGTTCCGGGGGTACAACCATGAACCATTTGCATGCTTTCATACGTGTCTGTTCGCTGATTCGCGAATTAGCCTTATTAGGCTTACGGCAGTTTAAAGCAATTAAAAACTGATTCGACAACTTTGTAGCATTTTCAGCTCTTTCCAAGGATACAAAAATTGTTGCAGATTACGTTCTTACAAATTTTTGTTTTATGCCAAAATGCTGATACTAGAGAACTGAATCTTCGGAAAACCGATCCGATTCTATGTCAACTTCAATAACAGAGAATAACGGAACCGAAGTCTAAGGGTATTCAACAGAGATTTTATTACCAACAGAAAATAACAAAAACATTTTAGGATCACAGAAATTCTACATCTTCTCAACAGGATGTAAGCCCAATATTGAAAAACATGTATTCATAACGTCAGCTGTAGCTTCGCACAGGAGAAGACGGTCATAGTTTATCTTCACAACTTCACCTAAAACAGAAAGTGATAAGAACTCATTAAAAAACTGCTCAAACCTTGAAGAATATCGGGTCAGCACTTTGCAGCAAGTTCTGATTGATGTTTGTCTCCCCTCGCAACACAACTTTTACTAAATTGACAAGTTAGACTAAACTGTTATGCATCCATGAAGAATTTGTTATGAAAGCACACTCTATAAAATATCCAATGATTATGCATGAGTATCTATGTCAACATTTTTGGGGTCAGATGCAATCGGCATTCTTAAACGTTTGGGGACGAGCGCCTTCAAAGAAAATAATTTTTCCAACGAGGACGACGCTGGCATCTCTACCTCCCGCCCAATACGACCAGTAAAAATTTCCGACTAACACTCTCTCTGTTCTGGATTCTGACCAGATACTTTTATAAATTGAATTTTGCTTCTTATCAACAGAGGCATTTGCAGCTTCGCCGGGTATGTTCTATCTAAAATTCCCAGTTCTTCTAGCTTTATTCTAAATTCTAGTTTTAATACATGCATTTTTAAAATTTATTGTTCAGACTCAACATGATTTGAAAATGTCTGTTTGTGAAAGAAAAGAAAAGTTACCCCCATGCCCCGTGCCTACATTTTCGATCGGCTGTCATGTTAAAATACATTCCAATCAGTGCTGCCAAGTAAAACAAAAAGAAGGTATGACAAAACAAACACAAACTATCAATCAAGATACCTTCTGAATTCTTTTCCACACAATAGCAACTATCGTAGAATTCTGTAAAGGTACAGGCCAGGCCGTACAAATAGTCACAGAGGACGTGCGGACACAGATCTTGCAATATCTGCGGTATCACATTCCAGAATCGTAGAATGGTTTTTGCCAGTTTCAATTCCTTCGGATGTCCCAGACGCAGCTGCGCTGGGCCCTGAGCTGCAATTGCATCCCTGCTGACATTGGCTAATCGAGATATCGATCTACAACAAACAAAACATTATAATGAACAAAAAACATCCGTTGAAGGTGAATGCTATATAAGCCTATACTGCATAGTAATGGCAGGGCTGTTGCGCGGGGTTTTCGAAAAAATAGGAATAAAAATAGGAATTTTACCATCAAAAATAGGAATAAATAGGAACTTTTTGGTCAAAAAATAGGAAAAAATAGGAATTTCCAGGCTCAAAACGAAGGCTTAATTTGTCGATTTCAGCAGAAAGCGCAACTACTATGTGTCTTTAAATGAATTTTAAATGTTCTGAAAACATTTAACTCTTATTTTGAATTTAACGAACGGTGGTATCACCATTTTTCGGGATTCGAACCATTTATAATCATTTGAAGCTGAAATATATCAGCGCACGGCAAATCGGAAATCTGGGGCGATACTATTAAAACTTTTTGAGTTCAATCTGGGTTCAACTGGCTTTTTTTAGGGTTTTGAAAGTGGGGGGGGGTTCGCCCCCCCCCCCCAGGGACGGGGAAGTGGGGGGGAGGCTTCCGGAAAGTGAGTGGGGGCTTCCGAAAAGTGGGGGCAAGCCCAAGGTACAAATATACCTAAATTTTTAGCCAAACATTCGCATTTTAAGGTAAAAACGCAAAAAATCGCTGTTTTTAAGCTTAAAATGAACTAATAAGGCCATAAACTAGCTAAAAATTGAGAAAATTTTTGAAAATTTGACCTCAAAAACCTAAAACCTAATTTTTCGACACTTTTGGTCGAGTGGAGGGGGGGCTCCGAAAAGTGGGGGGAAAGTCCACCCCTCCACTAAAAAATGCCAGTTTAACCAGGGATGGACACAGGAAGGAAAAACACTTATTCTGTTTTTCCCGCAGCTTTCGAAAGAACTTGCTAGTTTTTCTGGTAAGTTAAAAATTTTTTGAAAAGGCAGCGGTAAAATTTGAAATTTCCGAAAATTTTTGAATTTTTCTGAAAATTCTCTAGAGCGCCCTGAATTTTAGTGCTAAAAACCCATTTCAAACCTTACAGTTATGAAAATTTGCAGATTTCTGACCTGTACGTACTTTATTTCTGAAATGAAAAACTTTTGGTCTTGTGCGCACTCTTTCTAGCGACAGAAAGAGAAAATTACTGAAAAAGATCAGTCAAAGTGCTCAAGAAAATTGCTACTGGGTCGTGAATTTCACAAAAATCGCTAGTTTTGCTGGAAGCCCAGCCCACAGACCCTCCGCAATTACTTGTATCTCTACTTCTCGTTATCTTTTTGGAATCTTACATTTCTAAAAATACTAGAACTAAAACACCCATGGTTAACGTATGAATAAAACAAGTGTGGATGTGCAACGAGCACTGCATATTAAATTATACAATACGTATGTAGGTGCAATTATCAAACATTTGCGAACTTAGCTTAATCGGTGCTGACTTATTTATAACTACTAATTTTTAAAACAGGGAAATGTTGTGGTAATGGTCGTACAAAGCTTTTAATTTTCACACTAACAATTTAGTAACCCAACGCACATATGCACCAAGGTACACCTAGTGTAAGTTGGAGGACTAATATAGGCAAAGGTAAGACGAGGGCGTTTTAAAAACAAGTAAAGCACAATTGCGCCGAAGGCGCAAAATTTTTCTCAAAACCTATTATGTCATTCAGAGCTTGAAGAAAGTTTTGTATTCTGTGCAGCAAAATAGCCAAGATAAAAATTTATAATTCACACTCGTCAAGTACAAAAAATAGGAAAAAATAGGAATTTCGGCTGAAAATAGGAATAAATAGGAATGTCTCGAAAAAATAGGAAAAAATAGGAAAAATAGGAACCGCAACAGGCCTGTAATGGCGGTCAGTACAGCAGCATATTGTTCTGACACAAAGATGCCCCAATTAACTATACTCTGTCCACTCGGTGTACCTGTCAACATAAAGACCATGCCTATACGAGGTCTGTTTTACTAGATTCTGATTTTAAGACCGATCCCATCCCAAGCAAGCAGTATGGGGGGATGAATGGCGGAGCTCCCCCAGCGGTGGGTGGGGGTGATTAAAATGATCGAATACGCCAAAAACGCAGTGAAAATTGTCAGTTTACACTAGTAGTAGCTACTATTACTGAGCTATTACTCAAAGATCAGTTTTAGTACAAAAATATACGATATTAGAAAAACAATTATACAAAGATAAGTCGGTACATTTATGAACAAACCTCCTTTAAATTTGGCACTTCCTAAACTCCTCTTAGCGAGACATGTTCCATCAGTAAAAAACCCAGACTACAAATTTTGTACTTGGAACTGGAAACCGACCTGCCACATTTCTATTTCCGCAGCTTGATCAGAATTCAACAATATATACCTGATTCGCGTATACGCATAGAGAAGATAGGCAGCAGTGTTCCCTCTATCATCCAGCATCTAAAATGATCAAGCAGACAGAGCACTAAAAAGATGAGAACAATACTGCAGGACGTCCATCCTCTACGTACGCCATACGGAAGATTCTGGCAAACACAGTGGAGGCAGATCTGTGTGGACATGGCCAACAATAGAGATCAGTGGAGAGAAACCATAAACTACTTGATCAATGGATGATGGTGGTACCGGCGAAGCACTGGACACAGTGATGCCGATTAAAGTAAAGTAAAGTAAGTACTAAAAAGAAGCAGCTTTTGAGTTATGTACACTTCAAGCGACAAGAATCAGCAGCTTCACCTGGAACTGGACAGAAAATAAAAGTGAATTGCCCAAAGTTAAAATTAATAAGTAGTGGGCGGCCGCGCACGGCTATAAGTGCTGACCTCCAAGCTGGACTCACTAATTTTAATTAACGCAAAAATCAATTTCACAATCATTAAGTCGGGAGAAGCTTTTTCAACTTACCACTTCATTATTAATCAGACTTCAATGAAGGACGCCTATAAGCAAGCACGCACTGAAACTAAAACGAATATCTGCACAGTTCAAAAACTTACACGATCAAAGGAGAAGACATAATCATGAATTCGATTATGAGATAAATCGGCATATTTTATGCATCCGTAGGCAACGCTTTCCTGAGCTTTTCGCAGCTCCTCCTCACTGAGGGCCTCAGAACGACCCTTTTCTTCCAACTTCGCAGCGCACCGTTTCAGACCTTCGTCAAGTAGATCAACCAATCGAAGGCTCTCACCCTCTCGAGTCTTCATTTTCTTTCTAATAGCAACAAAAGTCAACTTAGGCCATTTCTCTCAAAAATAAGGAACAGGCAAAATCAACAAATTGCATAGTTCAACCAAGAGTACAATAATACATATACGAGGATGACAAGAGTCATACAGTATGTATTATGGGCTGGCCCCATCCTCTGCTCGCTATCGCCTGACCCCCCCCTTGACCCCACCCCTGTACATGTACAGGATCCAAACGGGGGATAGGGGTCGATGTTGCGGTATTTCTATCTTAAGCTTGACAGAGGCCAAATTTATGTACGGGGTCTAAGTTTGTATGATTTACACAGCTGTGCACAAATAGATAAGCACGAGCCCGATCCCCAGTTTGAACCCGTGCATATATAGAGGCGGGGTGCGGAGGTATGATTTATGGATGGGGGGTCGTCGTCGTCGTCGTCGTCGCTAGCGGCCGGCGGAGCGTATCCATGATATGGGGAGCCTCCACCTCCACGTCCAGCACACGTCTTAGCAAGGCGGACCACAAAGGGAAGCCCGGAATAGGGCAATAAAAGGGGTCCACCCGCTCGGGAGCATAATTTAAGAACAAGAGGTATCCAGCTCCGACATGACTGAAGATAAAACAGAAAGGGAAAGGATCAGCCATGTCCCGCAGAATTGGAAACCATTTAGCGCCGTTGACCAGACGGATGCCAGGGGACACCTGTGGGGATCTCTATTTGATGGGGTCCATGTCCATCGGATTTCCCACGGAGGCGGTTCCATTGATGGGGGGGGACAGCCGATAGAGCGCATCGGATGTAGCTGTATGCAGGAGGATGTAGGATGTAGGATGTAGATGTGGAGTAGATGTAGAGTAGAGGTATGTATGCTGTAGGATGTAGATGCAGATGTAGCGAGCTCAAATACCTAACGTATGACGCTTGTCATACTCTTATGTATTTAATTATGTACTCTTGGTTCTACCAAGTGTTGTATGCCACCAGTTTAACTTATAGAAATATGACTTTAGATAGTTCGCATCATTACTGACATACCTTCCCTCTCCTAATACCAAACCAAAGGCGACATGATCAATGCGTTTTTCAACAGGAGAATAGAATCCTGCATCCTTAGCACCAGCAAAGCAAGCTTCTAAGTGCACCTTCTGAAAAAAAGACCGGGTTCCTCTGCAGTAAAAAGTTAACAATATGACTAATCAATTACAGAATAGAAAGAACTTCAAATTAACCGTGAAAAATTGCATACTGCTAAATTTAAAAAAACGTAAATTAAACAATTATTGGGGGCATCTGCAAAAGAATGCTTGCTTATACATGTTATGACAGACACAGGGGTTTATGGCGGGGTGTTTCCCACAGACATTCCATCAAGAATTCCAGAAACATTCATTCATAGAAATTTCTTCATTTCCGAAATAAGAACGGTTAGTCATCCATTTCCCAAGACGCGCAATGTATTTAATGGTCAAGTATACCACATAGAGTACCTGTCCTGCATCCACCACATAAATCAACCAATCGCCCTTTTCTTCGTGAAGTCGATGCTTTAAGGCGGCCATATCGGAAGTATCATAGGTAAAGCCGCCATCCGATTTGATGATGGTCAAGGGAACAGGCTGGCCCTCTGGAAACATGAGCCAACGACCCTCCTCCTGAATCAGCAGTCCTGAATAAAACAAAACAAAATTATACAGAAATGAAACACTAAGGACAGCAAAAACAATACACACAAGTGATAGTGCAAACAAACTACGGATACAAATGGAGCCAAAGAGAAAGAATGTTAGAAACCTAAACTTTCATTCAATGCAAAAGATTATAATTTTAAGCAATAAAAAGGAGAAACCAACGAATGTTAGAAACCTAAACTTTCATTCAATGCAAAAGATTATAATTTTAAGCAATAAAAAGGAAAAATAGGATCTTCAAACACTGATACTGTCACTGTCTTGTCACTATCATTATAAAACTGTAAAACGAACCTTTGCTTTTCAATTCATCCACCACGGCCTGCATACGATCCTGATAGAAAGACTCCCCACGTTCAATTAATTTCACGTCCAGTCTATCATAGATATTCTGGAACTCTAAAACCAATCACGCAAGAAGCTACATAAACAACGAAAATGACTTCAAGATAAAAAGCAACCCCATTCGGAGGTTACATTGAAAAAGTTACTAAAACACGAGTACAAATCTATATTCTCCAATTTCGTACTCAACGTTATAGTTGGTTGAGAAGAAAACAAGCATGGCTTGAAAATGTTCCTCCATGTCAAGAAAACTCTACTTTTTACTTTTTTGATTTCGACCCCAATTTAATGCAATCGGAGTTTTCCTTATCATTAGTATGTATATCACATTTTTGCCTCCTACTGGAAACTATCCAACTACTACAAAGGTTTAAAAATTATTTGGTCAGAAATTAAGCTTCGATAAAAATTTTGCAACAGCATCATTATCCTGTTTTCATTTCTGTTTTCTTTTCCATTTGATTTCTATTTCAACTGCCTTTAATTTTGTAGCGCAACTCATACTGTTATCTTTAATGGTTTCGTAGTTTGTACTGCATTTAATTAACTATTGGCAATCCTAAGAAACACACATGCCTTTTCTTGACGCTTCGCAAATGGCTTTCCAGACAGAAATAATCTTTGGATCATGGTTTTGTAGAGCCACAACTTTATCATGGGCCCGTTTATTGAATTCAGAGTCCTCATCGAATCGCTTTTTGGATTCCTAAACCTAAGTACAATTCCGTCAGAATTATTGAATGCGAGTATTACTGCGCTTTATAATCAAAATTTAAAATCTTAACAAAGGCTAGGCTAACCATCATAAGCTTTTGGCTGTCAAAGCGACTAAGCATTCCGAAAGAGTATTCTATAGCAATTAAAAACATTTTGTGCACGTTACGTAACAGTATTGTCACTTAGACTTAATCGGACACATACATACCTCACTTGGAATCTCCCTACTGCAAACTCTCCCCCTAAACTTTGCTCACTCATCCAAAACCGTGCTTTGTTTTGGGCGAATTTTGGGTGAAAAACGAAAAATTCCAAATCCTTCAAATTATTCTCCAACTCATCCAAAACCGTGCTTTGTTTTGGGCGAATTTTGGGTGGAAAACGAAAAATTCCAAATCCTTCAAATTATTCTTCAAATGCCTTGTCAAACTTGATTACATACATAACACTCACCTTATATAAAGCTTGCAAGTTGCCAACTGAAGGAACGTTTTTCTCAATATCTGGACAGTTGTCTTCCAAATGAGCAATCAGCATTCCAAACTGTGTCCCCCAGTCCCCAACATGATTTATTCTTACAACATCATGATCCAACCATTCCAGTAGACGGCTAATACAGTCACCAATTATTGTCGATCTATATAAATAAAAGCAACACAATGATGGGAAAGATAAAACAGCCAATTTTTGGACAATTGGTATAGCTAGACAGACTTAAAAATTGCTAATGCAATTAGCATTTTTAGGGAACAACTGACCACTACAAGCTCAAAAGTTCGAAAACTAAATTAATTAAATTAGGCTAAAACTGATAAGATTTTTGAACATACCGAAACACGTTTTCGACACCTTTTCCCGTGAAAAAGTGTGTGCGTGAAATGGAGAGGAACTTACGGGAACTTACTTACAGGTTTACGCGTGGAAAGACATTGAAAATTTAGTCGGATACAAAATTGTGTCATGTTTAAAGCCTTTCAAAAAAATGCGAAGTTTGACGAGCAACACACAGGAAACTGGAACAAACTTGATCAAAAAACCGTACTAACTTTTCAACTAAAAACTAATTTTGCTAAATTTTCAAGGAAACCGAAATGAAAGCTTTCGAATGATGATACCCATAATAGCGGGCGGTTTCCGCCCACTTCGGCGAAAGATTGACCATCTCCAACACCACCAGATCGAGTATATACTCAACTCAAATCGTCGTCACAGCTCAGGGTCACGTTCACGCTCACACGAAGAATAATCGAGCGTTCGAGAAGGCCCAAAAAACCAAACATTAAGAGTCAGCACTCAGCAGAACGGTACCTCAAGTGCCCCACATGCATCTCTTTGGCAATATTTGGTGAAGAAAAGTCTACCACTATTCGAAGCCTTTTAGAGGGTTTAGGCGGCTGGACACCATCGGAAAACATCTGTAAGACTCGATCAATGACCAGCTTTGTATCGAGATGAATGTTGATAAAACCAGGACCAGCAATTTCAGTCTAAAAAATTGGATGAGTGTTATCGCAAGATAAACAAAAACTACACCAACAAAATAATATTCACCCACGCAACTAAAACAAATAATGTGAGTTTCGTTAAAGAATTTAGTTAACGGACCTAGCAGGATTGGGATAAATTGAGTCGTACAGTACCGCCTAAGCTGGAGGAAGAGAGTTAATTTTGACTAGGTAAACTCCATAAACTTTGCGATAACAGCGACGCTTCACTGAGTAAGTTCGCGCAAATTCTTCATGAACCTCGAAGATTACACTTAAAGTTGGGGAACTTGGAGCAGATAGCAAAACCGGTTATATCCCAGTCACTGAAAGGTCATATCGCTTTCAGTGAAATAAAGACATGCGTCAGTGACCTGGCCTTTTCTTTGCAATGTACTGTTGTATGTATACAAGTTTACTGAAGTGCTATACAAAATCGGGTAATGTAGGGTCGCGATAGCCCTGCCTATGGCATTGTTCAACCTCCTTAAATCAACACATCTGGAAAGGGAACCTTTAAAATGACAAGACAAATAATAAAATACTCCTCCGGAGCATGAAAAAGTGATATGGGTTGTGGTGAGGTTGTAAAATCAAGCAAGCACTAGTAAGAAAAGACAATAATAAAAATTTAAAAAGGTTGAGTAATTATTGAAGATAGACGACAGTTAGTCTACCTGGGTATATGTACGTAAATTATCATTTTCTATCTTTATTTTTTTCATAAACAGTTACGTTAATCATCAACTAATCACGCATTTTAACAATAAATTCAATCAAACTCTATAAAGATGCTCAAACTATTCAGAAAATAAAAAATGAGCGCATTATTACCTTGGCAATAATTGAATTATTCGGTATATGTTTCACCAGTTCTGTGGCCACTGCTCGAGGATTAGTTTTGTTGCCCAGTTTGCTTAACTGCTAAAACATGAAAAGCGCTCATAAAGACAATAATGCATATCTTGTCACAAATGTCAGCTCGATTTCTAGCTGATTATTCATCAAGAAAACAAATTGTGGAAAAGTTTGAATGTTCCCAGTCAATCTGAATCCGAAAATATCAATATAGACGCGCGGTCAGGGGAAGGGGGGCTTGTTCCTATCATCGGGGGGAAAACGCCTGTGGAACTACGTGTAGCCGAGACTGCAACAAAACCACTAATTTTACATGAAAATCGTATGTATAGATCAGCTAAAAGATTCCACAAATTCTGGTCAAGCAGTTTGGGCTTGCGGTGCGTCCCCCTTCCCCGAATTTTGTGGGTACACGTTTCTGAGTTTTTTATGTAATACATCACATTACATTACACGGCAGGATAAATCACTGGCGGATTCAGGATTTAGTGACGGAGAAGTGGTACTCCAGGTAGCAGCATATTCACGAGTATATTTCGCATCATTTTTAGGCAAAATTAGTGATTAGATTCCCAGTAAAATTTATTACAATGGGAAGGGCGGCCGCCTTCCCCTGGATCCGCCTCTGGGTTAAGTATGCACTGTCCTGGCTTATTTAAAGCCAAAATTTAAGGGAGGGGGGTCACCAAAAATGGAAGGGGGCATGTTTTTTGAAAAAAGTTTGCAAATTGGAGAATTTTTGTGTAAAAACTGCCGTGGGGGAGAGGTTGCCGAGTGGGGCCCCTAGTAAAAATAAGCCAGACTGTCACAACAAACCTGAGCAATCGTCATTGAAATATTGCACTGATAGTCACCAAAGGATTCTTTGGTAGCCAATGTTACTAGCTGTTCCCGTTCATATTCAAACTGGTGATCTGGGTAGGCCTTTTTCAATGCGTCTTCACACAAGTTGGCTAAATTGCAGAGGAGACTGCAGTCAGTGAAATCTTGGGATAAATTCCAACTAAGAGCTGATGATCTGGCTGTGCCCGTGGTAGTTTCCACAGTTTTGGCCGTTGTCGATTTACCCATAATTTCTTCCACACTCTTAAAAACGAAAAAACAACAAAATATTTGCATTCTACAAACAAATAGTCGCTAACATCACGCTGTGAATCGACAAAAAAATGTCGAATGTTGCGGACTCCGCATCTCGCAACTGCAAGTTCCGGAATTGCGAGCTATCAGTGTTTCATAAGGTGTCAACTGCGGTATCCGAACTTGCACTTGAACTGCGAGTCAAGTTCGCTACACAAGCAGCAAGTATATATATAAGTGTTTCATAAAACTTGTTGGAACATTCACTTGCAACTTGCAAGTGCGAGTAAAGTCGTAAAATTGAAATATCTTTAAGAATTTTCGTTTGTTTTTAATAAAGTTCAGGAAATAACTGTTTTGAAACGTTCTGCACATTTTGTGAAAATTTCAAGAAATCTCATGCAGTGATGAAAGAGCTACGATTTTTTAAAGAATTATGCTAAATTTTCCTTCTACTCGCACTTGCAACGCAAGTACTCGCACTTGCGTTGTAAGTTGAGTCAAGTTCCGCAACTAGCTTAGCTAATTTCCGCAAGTTTGCAGGGTTGGGCGAGACCGAGATTTCACCGAGACCGAGACCGAGACCAAGACTTGCAATTTTTAGCTTCAACTTGGTTTATTCCTGTTTTGAGGTCTAGATCTAGTATTAGGGGCTTTAATACATAAACATATGGTTTCCGCACCTCGTTAGTTAATTTTCATAACACTGATTTAAAATTTTCGCCGAAATTAAATGTTTTCAAAACATTTTCTGTCTCGGTCCGAGACGGAGACTTTTGGGTGAGCCAGACTGAGACCGAGACTGAGACTGGTCAAGTCCCGTCTTTTGGGCGAGACCGAGTCTCCCGAGACCGAGACTCCCAACCACTGGCGGATCCAGGATTTCGTGACGGGGGGGGGGCGGTAAAATTTTTTCCATCGGGGGGCCTGGGGGGTGGAGCCCCCCAGAAGTTGAAAAAATTTTTTGTTTTTGCAATAAAATCGGTCTTCGGATCTTTAATTCTTTTTATACCGAAGAACTGAACAAATTTTTTAAAATTCTTGACATTTTTAGGCAAAAATGGTAATTTGCTCTGAAAAATCGGATGCATTTCAAGCTTTTTCTTCACAAATGCAATAAATATACGGTTAAAAAGTAGAAAAAACGCGCCGAAGGCGCGAAATTTTTTGTTTTTTGCCCTTTTCCCTCTCTCATCTCTCATTAATTTTTCCTACCTTCGAATCGCGACGGGGGAGGGGTAGCGGCCGCCCCCCGCCCCCCCATGGATCCGCCCCTGCTCCCAACCCTGCAAGTTTGGGGAAAAGTTTTATGGAACACCAGTAATCCGCACTTGCGTTTCAAGTGCGAGTACTAGCAAACTCACACTTGCAAATCCGCAAACTTTTATGAAATCGGGGTCAGTTAACCAGGCCGATTCGATATACCGCAAACCGTGAACCAGTGCAGCAAATCCTGCTCCTCCCTGGAATTCCGCCGGCTTTGGACACTCATTCTAGCCCTTCAAAACTCTGGGACAAAACACAAGAAATAAAAATGCTCCTAAAGAGCAAAGAAAGGAATATGAGTCAACATGGAACATGTAAAATGCTAAATATTGTCGGTTGTAAATTAAGAATAAGACAAGCATGTAAAATGCTAATATGAGTCTGGTGAGGTTGGAAAGTGCAGAAGACAAGTTTGTACACGCACCAATATGAGTGCAAGCCAAATAGACTCATATTGGCATTATTAGTATTCTGAAGGCAAGTGGCTGCGAATTTCGGCTATATATCACTCAGGTAATGTCAGCACGACGAGATAGGGTAGTTTTGAGGTGGATGACAGGATGCTCCACAGGTTACGCACGTATATACGTGTATTGTCACGAAAGTTAACATCAGATTTAACTTTGAGTCTCTGAATACATGAGTTATACAAACGCTTATTAAAAATGTTATATATCCGTCCGTCGGCGCATTGTTGACTAACAGCGGTTTAACAGTTTCCTAAGGAGAAAAGTTGACAATGTTGACCATGGTTGGGATATCCATGTGACGTCAGTAACGCTACTTATTCGTCTTAACTCCTGGGTAGAAAAATATCCGTTAGAATTCCGCAATGAATGCATGCATTATTGTTTTTTACGGCATGCCAATACGAGTCTATTTGGCATGCACTCATATTGGTGCGTGTACAAACTTGTCTTCTACACTTTCCAACCTCACCAGACTCACATTAGCATTTTACATGCTTGTCTTATTCTTAATTTACAACCGACAATATTTAGCATTTTACATGTTCCATGTTGACTCATATTCCTTTCTTTGCTCTTTAGGAGCATTTTTATTTCTTGTTTATCCACTTTTTACATGTCGTCGACATAAAAGCGTTAAAGAATCATTAAGCATTATATATGCATTAAATACTCTGACTCACGCGTGTGGTTCTATGGAAAATTGGCTCAATTCCACCCTGACACGCCTCACACCAGACCGCTCCACACCAAGTTAGGGTAAGTGGTTCTATAATAGAAGCTTAGTTTTCCTACCACCCCTACCCCACCACAGCACTCTACAGCCATTTTGAGCATGCACTTTTATGAGAAAAGTTGCTTAGCTCACTTGGGGCTTTCATTTGGTATATACCAAATTTGACCACTTTTGATAATTTTCATTTTCGACCCAAAATCGCCTAAGACCCCCATCCATACCCCAGCACAGCACTCTACAGCCACTTTGAGCATGCACTTTTATGACAAAAGTTGCTTAGATCGCCTAGGGCTTTCATTTGACCACTTTTGAAAAATTTTAGTTTTGACCCAAACTCGCCTAAGTCCCCACCCCACCACAGCACTCTGCAGCCACTTTGAGCATGCAGTTCTATGACAAAAGTTGCTCAGCTCGCTTAGGGCTTTCATTTGGTACCAAATTTGACCACTTTTGAAAAAGTTTAGTTTTAACCCAAAATCGCCTAAGTCCCCACCCCACCCCACCACAGCACTTTACAGCCACTTTGAGCATGCAGTTCTATGACAAAAGTTGCTCAGCTCGCTTAGGGCTTTCATTTGGCACCAAATTTGACCACTTTTGAAAAATTTTAGTTTTGACCCAAAATCGCCTAAGTCCCCACCCTACCTCACCACAGCACTCTACAGCCACTTTGAGCATACAGTTCTATGACAAAAGTTGCTCAGCTCGCTTAGGGCTTTCATTTGGTACCAAATTTGACCACTTTTGACAAATTTTAGTTTTGACCCAAAATCGCCTAAGTCCCCACCCCACCCCACCACAGCACTCTACAGCACTTCAACACCGGAAAAAAACATCGCCGGCATAACTGCCGGCAGGTGCAACTTTTTAACGGTAAGTATTAGGGGGATGAAATTTTCCAATTATACTAAACTCGACACGGACTTTCTTTTGCGCAGGATTTGCGCAGGAATCTGCGCAGCCTCTGCGCAGCGCCTCTGAAGGCAGTCATTGGGGCGTTTTGACTCATATTATAGGGGTTGCTACCGCGACCCCTATGATACACCAGGCACTCCCATATTCATTAATTGAATTTAAGTTCTGATTTGCTACCAATCTGTCCAAATTTTGAAGACCAACATCAAATAAGAACCCCTGCCCCCACCCTCTCAAATTTGCTAAAATAGATAAATTGCCGAAAAGACTGTAGTGAAGAAATCAGCTATGTAATAAACGACTATATGGTAAATTGCTGAACATTTCACAGCTATTTTCTTGGATTTAACCACTTCTCCTGTTCTGGTCACTCACGTTTCCCTAAAATGCAAACCTTATTCAAAATCTCCAGCCGATATTTTAGCTTCTGATTCCTGCTTGCGAAGTTCATCTAAGTCGACGTTCTGAATAGATCACCGCCAGAATGTTCAGCAATGCGATCTTCTAGGGAATGCACTCTGGCTTCCTAGTAAACATACATACACAAGTATACATACAGTGTTTTTGCTCCAAAAGGTGCGCAACGAAGCATTTTTTCAGAAATGAACACAAAATTTAGGGTGATAACCACGCCTGCGCACCTTTTCTAGCAACACTACTTCTGAAAATGCTCAGGTGTTTTGACACCTGGGTTACTCTTCTATAATATATCTGTGGCCTAGCAGTGTTTTCTGTACCAAGCAACGGTTAAAAAAAACATTTAAAAATAGAAATGCTCCAGGTCGAGGCCTGAAGATTAGTAAATCAAAGATGTCCTTTGTCATTGGTTTTATAAAAAGAATGAGGATTCTTAGCTTGCAAGTTGCAAAAGAATAAAAACATGCAAAAGGTTTCATCATTTCGCTAAATTTACAGAATACAAATTTACTTCAATTTAAATAAAAGTTTTGAAGGCGGTTATCATAGTGAAATGTTAGTTATGTACACTAGCATAGCCAGAAAATAATTTCGGGGGGGGAGGAATGAAAATTTTTTCCGGGTTGTCTAGAGGGCGGAGCCCCCCAGAAGCTGACAAAAGTTTGCAAATCCATTCAGCCATTAGGTTCTGCCATCTTATAAGCAACTTGCAGCTCTGAACGTTGTAGAATAGCTATATTGTATATAATATACTGGCATTTTTAGTGGGCGGGTGGGCCCCCCACTTTTCGGTTCCCCCTCCACTTTTCGGAGCCCCTCCCCACTTTTCGGCAAGCCCCCACCCACTTTTTCGCCCAAAAGTGTCAAAAAATTAGGTTTTTAGGTCAAATTTTCAAAAATTTTCTCAAAGCTAATTTATGGACTTATAAGCTCATTTTAAGCTTAAAAACAGCTATTGTTGCGTTTTTACCTTAAAAATGCTAATTTTTCGGCTAAAACTTTCGGTATATTTTACCTTTGGCTCGCCCCCCCCCAACTTTTCGGAAGCCCCCCCCCCACTTCCCCCTCCCGGGGGGGGGGTGGGGTGGGCGAAGCCCCCCACTTTCAAAATCCTAAAAATGCCAGAATATATGCAGGTAAGGTAAAGGTAAAGGTGACCCCTGGAGAATATCTCCATCCCTGCTTCAGGGACAAGGGGTGCCGGTGCTCATCCCCGGATACACAGCCGTAGAGCCAGGAGTGTCACCTCAAATGATGACTACATCCGTGGAAGGGGGGCCGGCCCTTCAAGGCTTTAAGCCCTACACGGACTCCTGTTACCTTCCCACAATAGTGGTACCCATTTACCGACCAGTTAAGGATGGATAGCTGGGTTGGCTAGAGCTCACGGCGAACCGATATGTGCTTAGTCCCTTGCTCAAGGGGATTTGTGAAAGCTTTGTGGCACCGGGGATTCGAACCTCGGACTATCGGATCCGAAGTCGAACGCCTTAACCACTCGGCCGGCACGGCACCATATGCAATTAGAATATATGCAATTAGCAAACAAATACAAAACTACTACGTATTTTGTGCTACATTACAGTTTTTCCTCCTATGCGCACATTTTAATTGCGCAAAAGATTTTGGGACAGTGCGTAGAAGAGCGCAAAAACGTCCGAGCAAAAAACATCACTGCATGTGTACGGATATGTATCTACCAAACCATTTATCCACGTATATAACACTTAACACAAGCACAATACGGAACGTTGCATAGAAGTTTATATAATTATATGCAGAGGACTGTACAATTTTATGCTAAAAACACGTATATATACGTGTTTAAAAATATGTATATAAATTTTTTATATTACATACGTTCATGTAGGATTGTAGGAATGGATATAGTCATAAGGGTAGATAAGGGAGGCGCCCGGGCGGCTGCCCCCCCCCCCTCCGAAGCCCATTTGCCCACCCCTCGAATTTTTGCTAGCGGCAAAAGTTTTAAGCTTGCGCGCAGCGCGAGCTTAACATATTGCGCCAGTTTCTTTCTGGAAAAGTAGTCTGGAATATAGGCTTCAACCGTTTAATTTTTCAAAAAATCGCTAGCTCTAAAGCCATTGTCATTTGCTGATCTGAAATATAACGACAAGAAAGTATAGAAAAAAATAGCCTTCATGTCTAAAATAACAAAAATTCTCAACTTCTGGGGGGTCAAAAGCTTTAAAAAATTTATATAACAAGTTGAAAATTTTTAACTTTAGTATTAAAAGTTTCTAGTTGTAAGGCAGTTTTTGGATAAAATCTGACAAAGTTCAGCTGTAATAATTAAGAATTAAGGTTTCTGTGCTTGTTTACCGTGAAAACCTGGGAAAATTACTGAAGTTTACTAGTTAGGAAATAAGAAAAATTATTAAACTTTCTGCAGCCGTGAAAGTTATTATTACGATCGTGGGTCACGGTGAAATTTTTGAAAAATTGATCAATTCCCACGGGGGGGCGGCCCCCCGACTCGACCCCTCCCCCCGAAGCAAAGATCAACGCCACTGGATATATATAGTACGTATATATTTCAACTCTAATATAAGCGTGACTCACTAAACTTGATGTTGACGTTTGTAAAGCTCCAATCATAGCGTTCCGTACACAGCCGAGAATTCGTAGTCGTAAACACGCATAGGTTATGTACAAGAACATATATACATGACACTACGTATGTTATATACCTTAATACACAAGGCTAAATAACTAGGAGAGAAGGCTGCACCATAGGATATATAGGTGTAAAGGAGTTATGGAGTTGGGGACTCCCTCCAACCATAGTTTCTCCTGGGAGGGCGGGGTGGGGGGGTATAAATATTCCCCCAAAATTTTCGACCAACTTTACTACCCCCTCCCAGAATTTTTACTTTCTCTCCCATTACTATCGGTTTTTGTTTTTTGGTTATATACTCCCCCAGCACTTTTTCCTTTTGGGCCCAAAATGTTGGATAAATTTTGCCTAAAAACGGTCGAAAACGTTTTCTCAAATTTTGGCTTAAAATCGCTCTAAATACTGCGTAAAAACGCCTAAAACGATAAAAACAAGCCTTGTTTTGAAGAAAAAAGCGTTAAAATACAGAAACGTTTGCGTTTTTTGGCCATTTTTTGGATTTTCTGAGTTCGCGGGTTCGGGGGTACTCCTCTCTCCATCACATTTCGGGGGTAGACCACCAAATTTCCAAAGTTCACCCCCCAACCAAAATTTCCGGTAAAAATGCCTCATTGAAAATGCGAAAACATTTTTTGGTAAAAATTACAGAACTATAAATATATATATATACATACATATATATATATACATATATACAAGTAATTAAAATGCTCCTCCGGAGCATGAAAAAGTAATATGGGTGGTGGTGAGGTTGTAAAGTCAAGAGAGGACTAGTCTTAAAAATGCTTAATATGGGGCTAGGTTCAAAAAAAGAAGAGGACTAGGTTGTGGGCGAATTAATATGGGCACAGCTTCGCCGAGCAACCCATATTCGCGGACTGAAGAAGTTATACACATAAAGGTAAAGGGTAAAAAGGTGGGTAAAAAAAACAAGTCGGTGGGGCCACTTTTCGTGGGTGGTATAATGACAAAAGTTGATCGCCTCGCCAAGGGCTTTCATTTGATACCCAACTTGACCACTTTTGAAGACTTTCATTTTTGACCCACACCGGACCCACTGTGGGTGGGGCACCCACCCACAAGTCGGTGGGGCCACTTTTCGTGGGTGGTATAATGACAAAAGTTGATCGCCTCGCCAAGGGCTTTCATTTGATACCAAACTTGACCACTTTTGAAGACTTTCATTTTTGACCCACACCGGACCCAAGGTGGGTGGGCGCTGTGGGTCAGGGGCCACATCCACCGACCTCGGCAGTATGCTCATCGTTTTCCGCGACCCCGATTTACTATTAATGGGTACCACCAAACGGCCGAAAAACGCCATTTTTAGTGACTTTTAGGCCACTAGTAAAAGTGGGACTTAAGAAACTTTTCGCCCAAACAGGCCAAAAAATACAAAGTTTGGGCCCATCTCCTGAAAGCTACAGAGCGAAATTAAAAAATCCCCCTCGTTACTTTGAGCGCATAGTCCCAAATATTCAAATAAAATAAACCAAACCGATCTAGCTGCTAGCCTGTGAAAAAAAGTTGATTTCAACCGAAGTGCCAAAATAGCGAAAGTCCGACTTTGGGGCCTTGGCACAGAGCCAAAGTTGGCCGAGTGCCAAAATGACCTTCGTTTGGTAGCATGGGGGGATACTGTCTACCAACATATCATAGTAGCATTGGACCAAAATGCCCACATCATTCCAACACTTCGCTAGAAAATGCACTTCCAATAAGCGTTATTAACCGAGAAAAAAAAACAACCGCATGGTAAATATCGCCTAGTGCAAAATTTCGAAGTTCCGAATTTTAACCAAAAGTATGGTGATACTTGTAGTACTACTCGAGTACTTTACGATGGTAACCTTTTTACCCCTCCCGGACCTCTAATTAGCTGGCACCAGGCCCACACGGTCTCCAGGGGCCGCGCAGACGCCTTTACACCCATATTATGTAGGGGCGCTACCGCGCCCCTACATAATATACATATATATATATATAGTTGTGGCAGGTTGTTGGAAAAGAAGTAGTGAGGGGTGTCTGGCTAAACTAGGGGAGGGGTCGCGAAAAGTCGATATGGGGCAGGCGTTAGGAAAATTTTCATGAGGAGGGGGGTCGTCGCCAAAAACTCGTTGATTTTTGGTCAAAAGCTGAAGCATATTCTCAATTTTATAGGATTTTTTCAAATTCGGACCTGTTCTTTTCAGTGTGCTTTTCTAAGGAAATGTGTTTTTTTCTAAAAATTGATTTTTCGAGTTTTAAATGCGTTTACGAATGTGTTTACTACATATATAATTGTGTAGTCCTAGTTGGTCTTTGTCGCTCTAGCGATGAAAGCAAATATATATATATATATATATATATATATATATATATATATATATATATATATATATATATATATATATATATATATATATATATCTAGATCTATATACTGACGTCAATGGTGGATTACGATTTGGAAGAAAGAAGTGAGCGCTATATATAGAATCCTATTAAAACGAAGAAAATCTTATTTGCAAAGGGAGGGTCTGAGAGCGGAGACCCCCAGAAACTGAAAAAATTTTAAAAATAGGTAAAAACCCACAATGGAAACAGTGAAACCTTTCCTTTTTGTAAACCATATTTTCTTTTACACAAGTGCTAGAGATTTATATGCAGCTCAAAGTACATTAATTACTGAGGTATATATAATAAATTCATAGGTGTACCACCTGTTTGGGTTGGGGAGGGGAGTAAAAAGACCAAATCTGGCTTGGGAGGGTCTCAAAAATCAGAAATTTTCAAAAAACTGTACCCACATTTTTTCAGCTAAAAATGGCCCATTTTGGACATAAAATCGACTATTTTCGACATATATAAATCTAATAAAAAAACCACTCGTATTGCGTTTTAAAACCTATTTTTTAGAGTTTTTAACTGCTTCTAGACAATTGTTTCAGAAAATTTTTGAAAAATTGCAAAAAAATTTGCAAAAATTTAGCATTTTTGCTCTTGTTTGGGCCCCATTTTAGGGGGGGAGGGCGGTCTGAGCTCGGCTTGGGGGGGGGAGTAGTCGAGGTCGCGTATGGGGGTGGGCATAGTTTCCCTGGAACTTTGGGTCCGGGGGGGGGGGTAAATCTTGGCCGACCTCCGAAATGTGATGGGGGTACCCCCCAAACCCCCCCCGCCCAGAAATTTCGCAAAATGGTCAAAAAATGCAAAATTTTCGGTAAATTAGCCCTTGTTCCTTCAAAATAAGGCCTGTTTTTAACGTTTTAGGCGTTTTGCACCGTTTTAAAGCGATTTTTAAGTCAAAAGTTAAGAAAAATTTTTCAAAAAATGATCATTTTTCGGCCAAATTTAGACAACTTTTTGGGTCCAAAAATCGTTGGGGGGGTTCGGGGAGGGTAGCCAAAAATTGGGGAGGGTACATATGGTAAACCCCCCCCGCCCCTCCCCACCCCAAATGGACAGGTCCCCCCGACCACCCTAAAAATTTTGGATACCTTACCCCTAACCCAATATCGGCCTTGGCGACCCCCTCCCCCTAAGAAGTTTCAAACGCCTACCTAAATTTTTTGAAATCTTTAGTCATCATTGGAAATTTTTCAAATAATTGGGAAAGATTAACTAAAAATTGCTAAAGTCTAGTTACCATAACAGCTGAAGGAAAGGAAAGTCATGGTTTTTGTGTTTTTATTGTTTTCATACACTTTTTCTTAGAAAAACACACTTTAAAACACACCGAAATTTTGAGTTTCAGAAGCAATGTCTTACTAATTTCTTTTAAAAGTTTTGAATTACAGAATACTGTTTCCTGAAAAAATTTTTACCTTCGGAACACTTGTCTTTTCCTTAAGTTTTTCAAAGCTTTGACGTCCTACCTTTGTTGTCCTACAGTGAAGCGGGAAAAACCCACTTTTTCTTTCTTGGACCAGAACTTTCGACTGGCTTGGGCTAACACGAATTCAGGGTATTTTTTACAGGGGATGGCCCCCCCGGAATTCACCTCCCCCCCCGAAAATGCCTCCCCCCGAAAATGCCTTCCCCCCCCGAAATGGCCCCCCCGGGTTTTTGGGCTTCCCCCTTAATGAGCATTGAAATGGCGCCATGTCCGATTTCGACCCCCTGGAGCACCCACAACAGAAAGAACCCAACCCAGGTAAAACATATACCAGTTTAATCTATAGGCTCTATTAAGCAAACGTATGTATTAGTTTGACCTTTCCTGCTAACGGTTAGAAAAATATTCAATTTTGAAAAGTGGGTTTTTCCCGAAGATGGGTTTATTCCCGCCAACTCTAGGTCACCCCCGCGTCGCACCGGAGGGGTTAAAGCAGTGTGGCATTATCATCATGAAGCCCAACGGATCATAGGTGTGGCTGGCGAAAAAAGTGGGGGTGGGGGTTCAGAAAAAAGTAGGGAGGGGGTTTGGCGAAAAAAAGGGGGAGGGAGGGGGGTCGCGAAAAGTCGATTTGGGGGGAGGGGTGAGAAAAATTTTCTAGGGGGGGGGGGTCGGCGAAAATTTCCGAAAAAAGTCGGTTTTTCGTTAAAAAAATGAAAAATTTTCTCAATTTACAGCTATTTTTAACGATTTTTAGCTTAATTAAGCGAATTCTAGCAATTTTTCGCTAATTTTTGGAATTTTTCTGAAAAATTTCGAATTTTGAGCTAAAAATTTTCAAAAATTTAGGTAGGGGTTTGAAAATATTTAGGGGGGAGGGGTCTGAAAAAATCTATTTGGGGGGAGGGGTAGGAAAAAATTTTTAGGGGGGGTTGGCGACCCCTCCATTTGGGGGGAGGGGTCCCCCCCCCCTAACACACCTATGCAACAGATGCCCTACACATACATACTATCCGCTTTGGTCTAGGTCTTTCCAGTAGTTCAAGGTGGCCAGCCAAAGTTTGCCAAATTTTGGCACTTGGACGGACCAAAATTTTCGAAAATTTCAAAGTCCCAAAAAATTCGCAGGGAAGCAGCGGGAGCAACACTAATACAACCTCTAGAGTTATTTTGCATGCTCTTCAAGAGCTATTAAAATCCTATATAGCTCATACCGGTAAGCTCACACTGGAGGTGGGTTTTTCCCCGCATATTAAAATGGGTTTTCCCCGCTTGACTGTATACTTGGGTTCTTCTTCGTTTATAATCTAGAATAACACTATATTATTATACATATTATTTTCATAGGTGTACCAGGCTACAGTTTACTCCCTGTGAGACCCCCACCCCCATTGTTTCCTTGGGAGGGGGGGCTGGGGGCACCCCCAAAATTTTCGACCAACTTTACCCCCCCCCCCTAGATTTTTTGACTTATTATATAGGTGTACCACCTGTTTGGGTTGGGGGAGGAGTAAAAAGTCCAAATCTGGCTTGGGTAGTCTAAAAAATTCGGAAATTTTGAAAGAAACTGTATATACCCAAACTGTACCTATATACATTTTTTCAGCTAAAAATTGCCCTTTTTGGACATAACATCGACTATTTTCGACATATATCTACTCAAAAACTACTCGTATTGCATTTTACAACGTATTTTTTTAGCTTTTTTAACTATTTCCAGCCAATTTTTTAAACGTGTGTCTCCTTAGCGAACCAAGTCTTTGATCCAGTGCTTGAACTGTTTGATCCAGAAAGAGCAAGCAAAACTATGTATGAGTCACGAACATTTAGCTTTGAGTCACGCATGGTTCGACTATAAAATTGACTGTTTTATTGGTTCGCCAAAAGTCACCTGGCGAAACAATTTTTGAGTTATTAGCTCATTTTGTGTCAGCTGATAGTCCTGCAAGAGTACTCCATGAGTCGCTCTTTAGAATTTAACGAAATTTCAAAGAAAAGCCGAATTTTTAATTAGAATTACTAATAAAAACTGCTAACTTTAATTCGCTTAAAGCATAAAATGGTCCGCTGACCTAACATGAGCAGTCTTGAGAATAAAATCTTGGTTATCTCAGGAAAACGGTAAACTCTGGTATTCAATTTGCCACGTTTTAATTTGCAGTATCAGAGTCACCGTCCAATATACTCTGTTGGACGCAGCTTTAAATTTGTAATGAAGTG
>JASAND010017799.1:0-61810 GCA_030248195.1 Trissonchulus latispiculum
TAGTATGCATATTTGTTGTCTTGATTCTGAAGTAAATTTGATTTGCATCCTCCCGTATTTTGCTTTAAACTTTGGAAGTTTGATAACTTTGATAAAAGAAAATTTTGTTGGATTTTAGAAACTTTTGATAGTTTTGGAAAGCTGAACGAGTAATAATTGCTCAGGCAATTATTACTACAACAAAACTACACAGACATATTACCGCTAAGGGCAGCTTCAAATTAATTAAATTAACACGGGGAAGTCGGCCATTCCCTTTAAGACAACTTGATAATTAATAATAAAAACCAATTCAGAGTTTTTTGTTCCTAACTGATTTTTGATAAGCCGACACAAGGTTACAGCTCACAATGACAATACACAATTACAGACAATATGGTTGGCTTCGGTAGCGCCTATTTTTGTGAATATGGCCGGCAATTCCTAATTGCCGGCTGTGGGGAGAAACAGTCCCTAAATTAACTCAGTTCTGAATATGAGGTCATGACCAAGGGACCTCCTATCTCAACTTAGGGGTGGGTCCCCACTCAAAATCCCGATTCATTACTAAACCCCAAAAACATCAATACACATAAAATATTTGGGCGTAAGCCCCTACAAAAATTAAGGCCATTCAGGCCGTGGCTTGGTTGTACAAAGTTGATTTTAAATAAGGCCCGAAGGCCACAAAAAGTGAAGTTTTAGGCCAAAAAGGCCTCTTAAAAATCCCTATAAGTGCGTTCCTAGGTGCAGTTCCTGGCCGAGCATAGTGCGCTCATTTGGCCCTCATCGTGTGGTGTTCGTCGTGTGAGCTCAGATCATCCCTTCTGACCAGTGTGGGTCAGAAGGGGCCCCTAACTCGAGTCCTAAGACCGGGGAAAGCACTTTTGTTCCCGGCCAAATCGCTGGCACAACGGGAAAGCGTACTAGCTAGAGAGGGAAACATACGACCGCTCTCGTCCGAGTCTCAGACGAACACTGACTGAGATTTGAATTTTTCCAGTGAGCTGACAGGAGTCTGACAGCTCACTGGTGTTTGCTTTTCTGGCGGAGTCTCTTTGATTTTTATTGGAGCTTCCAGAAATTTCTGGAAGCTCCCTATCTTAAAGCGTGTGCCCAACTCGGGCTGGCCACGCGGCTGGTCCGTTGGAGGGGAGATTAACGAGAAAATGGAGTTATTACCCTCCAACTGACCCTAATTTTGATTTATTTCCCAAGCTGAATTTTGGGAAACTTTGTAGACTTTTTGGTTACCACGTAAAGGTAACCAAAGGGGAAATTCCCTGACTTTAAAAATGAAGTTAAAAGAATTAAAAAATGAAATTGTACAAAATAAAGGCCACTCGGGGCCGAATTACAGAAAAATAAATATTAACTGCCAGTTTGGCTGTGAATTATTTAGTAAAATTTATATTTGTTATTTTTAGGCCTTCCCTTGTCTCCTGGCCCCTTTCTTTCTTTTTGGACTTGACCTTTCGGCCGTAGACAAGGGAAGCCGCCCGTTGATCCCAGCAACAATTGTCCTTCCTCGCCAAGACTCTAAGTCTCGCTGGAAAGGAAACGGAAGGGCAATTGTTGCGTAAAAAATATGCATACCATTAGCTACGTAATTTTTCAGAAAATATAAATTAGATATTATTAATCTACGTACCTAACTACCTAAGACTAACTAGTTTCATTTCTTTTAAATTATTGGGGAGGGAGTTAAGCCCCCTCCGAACGTAATTTCATGCTATGTGTATGTGTTAAATTCTTCTCTGCGAGGCAAGTCTCTGCTGGGAGAGAGCCAGCAGAGGCTCTGGGGGTGTGAATGGAAACATGAATGGGCGTAACCTCACAAGTAGTTACGCATTGTTGTAAGGTCACCCAAGGCCAATATTACAAAATTAAAATGTAACTTAAACAAAACTTCTTTCGCTTATAACTTTCGCAATATTGGGAGTTAGGTGACCGGGTTTGGAGTTTTAGAATCAGCAGAGAATTGCCTTTCAGATAAAACCAACTTATATTTTGACCAAAAATCTGACTAATTAACTAATTATCACCTAACTAATGCAAATTAAGCCTAATTAACACTTATGAACACTAATTAACACTGTTCCGCGCCCCTAATGGGCGAATTATAGCCCTATTTTGACCCATCTTCCAATATTCGCACTGATTAACTGCGTAAAACGTTTTAAACTCGTAGTTTCTTGTTAAACTGCTGGTTATCAAACAACTTCTTTCTTTGAACTTATTTTCCTTGATGATTTCCAACTATTTTAGACAGTTTCTGAGTGATTTTCTTGACAATGTGAGGCCTTATTCGTGGCCTGGGAAGAGTAACGACTCCTCCATTATACGGAAAACCGTATTAGGGCCTATTACTGACCCGGGAAGGGTAACGACCCCTCCGTTATTGGCTGATGACCTACCTAAGCTTCCTTAACCTACGTTCCACTAAGATTCCATTCCATTTTCGTGTCGTTTGCGTGCGCGTAATACTATTTTATGTCTTATTCTTCCTATTTACACTAGAACCTATGTCCCTAATAATAAGTTTCTGGGGGGTTTCACACTGACTGGCAACTCTGGTAACTGCAGGACAGTTACTTTATACAATGCTTGGACGTTTCACAGTTCACATCAAAATTCCACAAGCACGCCACTCATTAAGAGCTCAAATCATTTCCATCAAGAGTCACAATCTCCCACAAGTTAAGCTTTTTCCCTGTACATTTTTAGGGTTCGTTTTGCCTTTTCCATTACAACCTCCACAAGTAAAAGGGCTAGGTTTTTAACTTGGGGGGAGAAGATAAAACAATTGAGAAATTCCCCAACAACGATAACTTGTATAAAAATACCATCTTCACTTCACCAGTTCATTAACCAATCAATCGCATGAATATCAACACATCAATTCCTGAAAGACGGATAAAGGCTTGCGTTCTGCGTACGGTGCGGTGAGTTCGTAATCACTCTGAATACTCAACAATAATCTATTATATTACTATCCAAAGCTACTTAACTACTTCCTATGCTACATTCGCTAGCACTTATGGCCCTCATGGCCCTTACCGAATACTACTACTAACTGCTATTACTAATTATAATACATTGCTTATCCTGGGCGGGGCCCCTGCGGGGTTACCCTGTGTTACCCAGACATTATTACGCTTCTTCGTAATCATCCTGGGCGGGGTCCCTGCGGGATTACCCTGTGTTACCCAGACATTACTGTATTCCTTCCAACTCATCCTGGGCGGGGTCCCTGCGGGATTACCCTGTGTTACCCAGAACCTACTAACGCTCTTCGACTACTATCTCTAAAATTCTTCTATCGAGCTCTTCTGCTAATATTACTACAACTCTTCCGCTGGGCGGGGTCCCTGCGGGATTACCCTGTTTTACCCAGACACCAAAGCTCTTCGGCTAATACTACAACTCTTCTACTACTGGGCGGGGTCCCTGCGGGATTACCCTGTTTTACCCAGAACTGCTAAAATTCTCTAAACTTCTATCTAGCTTCTCTTCGCTTCGCATAACTATTTACTAAATCTCTCTCTATCTAAATTCCACAAACTACATGATTAGAGGCCAATCGCGGCCTAGTTTATTAACGTTCTGCCAATCGCGGTGTGAACGTGGGCGCTCTGCCAATCGCGGTGTGAGCGCGGGCGTTCTGCCAATCGCGGTGTGAACGCCTTAGTCTATTTTCTGAGTACCTTGTCCCTTATCAAAAACGTCGAAAATACCAGTCACTGTTTAATGGTTCCGTTCCATGTTATTCTTCAGACAATATAATCTTCACGACAAAAATTACCGACACTGCAAGTTATTTCTGATTCATTGCTACTCTATTTCTACCTCGTTCAAATCGTCAATTCCCGTTTTCAACTCCTTCCTCAATAACTGATAGGGTTACAAACATAACAAGTAACAAAAACATCGAGTACAACCAAGATTACATCAAATCGATTCGTAGGGCGTGATCTCATCTTTTCCGTCTCTAATTACTAACCTCGATCGCTAAACTTTTCGTGAACTAGAAATGCTACGTTTAGGAAACCGTCACAAGCAACACAATAAACAATAAACCAAAAACTACGTAATAAACAAACAGAACAAGGACAAATGATAAAACAAACAACCGAGATTTACAAATTACTAAGCCTATACACAGTGCAGAATTCTTACGTACTAGCCGCTTAGCAATGACACAATACAAGTACAAGTAACATGCAACAATAACAGTAACAACCAATTAATAGGGCAATACCAATCTGGCTAAATATTATGCTCGTTCTGAGTTACGTTCCTCCTCTCTCTACACTTCTTACTCTGACTGTACAAAGCTGGCTAGTTCTTCTTCCTATTTGTCCCAGGTCAAATCGCTGACCTTTTCCCAAACCACGACCAAACAATCAATTAACAAAACAAGTCATTCTATACAACAGTGCACATTAGTCATACTGCAACCTAGCTAATCAATCTTTACACCCAAGTATTTTTTGTGCCTTTTTATAATAATCTTCAAACCATGCTAACAAAAGTTACTGTACAATCCTCAGAGTAAAACAGCGTCTTTTTGGCCTTTCTTCTGTAGACATCGCAATTCACAGCTACACATTATCAGAACTATACAGCACATCATAGACATCAAATTACACACAGAATCAAACAAATATTTTTATTATTTTGTATATGCCATTTTTTTGATTTTTCGGCAATATAACTTTTTTGTAGTTTTCCAGTAAGCTAGCGCTGTACAGAATATACATACTAATTGCACCGATGGGGAGGGGGACCTTCAAGAATGTCAGGGTGATCGTGGGGCTCGGGGAGGTCCAACAGACGGCACAGGTAGTTTTCCATCCTCTCCTCTGGAGTCAGAGGGAGGCATTCCGGGCAGGTACAGAGGTTCTCTGCCTGCTGCTGTTTGACGGAGGCAATGGCTTTCTGTCGGCAGAGAATGCGTAATTCTCCAATCTGCCGCCAATACTCTACGACCGGGATGATTTCCTGGTCGAGGCAGCTTTGAAGCGCTTTTAGCTCCCTTTCGACATAGGCAGGGACGTGGTCCTTCCACTCCCTCGGAAGTAGGGGAACTTCCAGAAGATCCACAGGAGGGAACGGATCTAGGTCCGAATCGCTCTCCTCAGATGAGGACTGGACAGCTCCTTCGACACAGATTTCCGCGCCGACCGCCGGCTGGCGGTTGGCGGGCAGGCGGTCCTCTTCGACATGGGTGACGACCACATTCGCGTATTCTTTCAACCAATCGGGCGCGTTGGCGTGAACTATGGAATCGACGTTGGAGGGCACCCGGGGGTTATAGACCCGGGTGCGGATTTCGCGGAATCTCGGGGTGGTTGGGATCGGATCTTCATCCGGTTCATTTTCTTCATCTTCCTCTCCTTCCCCATCACTCCGATCCTCCCCAGCTAAAAAGGGTGTGTTTTCCGACTGGGGGGTGGAAGATGCGGGAGAGGAGGGCGTCTCACTGCGGGAAATTCCAGGGTTGCGGAGGGTGGGGTAGGGCGCCTCTGCCCCGAAGGGAGGCTCCGGAAACAGGGGAACCTCCACCCGAAAGTTTGGGTCATTGATGATCTGGATGATATCCTGTCGCATTTGTTCCAGAGCGACAATGAAGAGGGCTTTATCAGCCTTCGTGAACCCAGTGAGATTGAGGCGCTTCAGAAAGTAGCGAAACGCAGACTGGACTTGATCATGAGGTGTCATCCCCGGGGTGGCCTTGATGCAATTATCGTACTGGATGGCGGTGAGCCGGAGGCATAAACCACCCTCGTCCATTTTTGCCTGATAACCCGGATGCATCAGTGATGCAGGGTAGGATTTACCCGATGACATCATATCCAGGAGACGGTCAGCATTGTAAAATGCTGGGGTGTGATGAGGGTGTTCATTAAGGTCCGTGACAGTGGTATACTTTCCCACGGCATGGGGAACAGTAACGGGGCATCTGGTAGACGCCTTTGGCTGACCTGGAGCCGCGAAGGGGACTCCACACTGTGGACACACGTCCACCTTAGAAGCCTGGGGGGCCGTCGTACACGGCCGGAATCCCACATAGGGGACGTTGGGGACTGGAGCACGGGAGCGGACTGGCCGCCCGGCCAGGGTAGGAATGGGGACTCTAAGTCCCGGCAGGGTCATTGGATTTCTGAAGGCAAGATTGTTAGCTACCTCCATCAAGGGGGAGTAGCTCCTGGGGGCTGATTCCATGTTTTGCTTGTCCGACCTCTTTATGGTTCCTGAAATGATGACATGACATTTATTATCCCAGTCATCGCACATCTGTTGCTTCTGCCATCAATTTGCGTTAGCGTCATTAGAGTACCGACTCAAGGACTGCTAATTGTGTGCTATAGAGTACCGACTCAGTAGCTATTCTCATTTCTTGAAGCGTTGCAGCTTCGTATAGACAGAGTATCGACTCCGTAGTTATTCTTAATCACTGAAGCATTGAGGCTTCGTATTGACAGAGTACCGACTCCGTAATGTTCTAATTTGATCTAGGCTTACATGGCAGTAAGGGAAGGTGCAATTAGTAACCAATACTGGTAATTTGTATACACGCAAATATTCATAACTCATATTTTTGGGCGGAAAATCGCTTCCTTTTCATAATAAAACAACTCCCAGAGACCTGTTTCAGGCTTTTCACTGCACACACATATATTTTACAAGTATACATATACAAGCAAACAATATTGTCAATACAAACATATTTATATACAGTTACAATCGTGGCGGAGAGTAGCTGGATCTGGGCCGCTTCTCTGGCGGCGGTCCCAGTGACAGATTCTTCATCCCAGGCGTGGGCAGAGACGCCCTGGGACAGTGGCAACAGTGGCAGTGGTTGCCTTCCTTCTGCTGCGGCGCAGGGCCGGTTCGCTGGTCCGGCTTCCGTGTAGAGTTGGCAGGGTTAGGCTGCCAAGCGGGACGGCCGACGGGGCCGTGACGTTGGGCCGGCTGGCGCGACGGATAGTCATAGGGCTTCCGTTGCCCTTCGGTACGATCATTTCTTCCAGCGCGTCGGTTTTGCCGGGAGGGCCGGCGGTTCTTCTGACGCCGGCTAGGGCCAGCAGATTCGGATGCGCCGGACGGTCCGGCAACAGGCAATGACGGATGCCGGGGCCGGAAAATCGGCGAGTCGGCATGAGGCCGTTTCTTCTGGGCCTCGTGGTAGTTGTGGCGCCGCAGGTCAGGCGCCTTCAACGCAGCGGCCACCCGCTGGTAATTGTCATAGTTCAGCACGTACGTCTGGCCGTTGGGTATGGCAATTGGATCCTGGGGCCGGAAGTGGGTCCCATCTGGTCTGAAGGTGTAGCACCCCCAGATCAGAGAGGCCCAGGCTGGATCCTTCTTCATCTCGGCCGTCGGGTCCACGCAATCATGCACGTACACGATGGTGGGAAACGCCCGCACCATCGGGAACGGCTCCTGATATTTCGGATTTTGGCCGAACGACTCCTTCAGCCTTTCGGCCTCGCGCTGATAGACGACGCCGGGCGTCTCATCTGGTTGCACCCGGATTTCTGGGATGACCAGAATCTTCGTTAGCAGAGGCGACGTGATGGCCACGGCCACCCGCATACACCGGACGGGTGTGGCCATGTGGATGGGCAGCAGAATCGGGTCTGTGCAGCCCGCGATTTCCTTGATGGTATCGACCACCTGATTGTTCTGCAGGATGGCCCCGCCGATGATAACCACGCGAGGGGACGTGGTGTACATCCCCTCCGGGTTCTGGAAGTAGGCCCGGAAGAATTCGAGCGACTGGCCCAGGATGTTGGTGGCCAGCGACGTTTCGGAATTGATGGCTACCCATCGCTTGGTAGCTTCCACCGACGTTTTGAACTCCCGGCATCGGAGGTCCAGATGTTCAGCGTTGATGCCCCAGAAGGCATCCTCGGTGGCCTCCATAAGCCGACGGTTACCAGTATCCATCAGCTCCTTCTGGAAATATGGGATGGAGTACTTCGAGAAGAGCACTCCACCCATAACCAGCGTCTTCAAGACCTGGTGGGAATGAGGATGGGTCAAGAGGCGCTCCAGCTTGATTATCCTCTTGCCATCCTTCTTGACGTCCTTGGCCGTCTCCTTCCTGTAGAGATCCTTGGCCCCTTTGTACGCACCTGACAAGTTGGCCAGCGTGGCGCAATAGTGGTGCTCCGCGGTCAGGCCGTCCTTCTTGAGGTGCCTGATCATGATCTGCCGGTTGTTAGCGTCTTTGCCCGGATGGGCGGCAAAGTTGGAGAGGGAAGTGTACTCGGTGGAGTCACTTCGGAAATACAGGAAGTCCTCGGAGGCGGCCGGGACATAGGGCAACTGGAACAGCGAGAGCTTGCGTAGCTGCTCAATCGCGCTCTGCTGGATCTGGATCTGGTTCATCTAAAATAATTGAATGAATAAACAACCACGAAACCTGCGAAACAGGGGCATTTCTAGCCTCTTTTCTACGGTGCGTTATGGTAGTTATAAGTTAAATCTGCGCTCAGCGTGGTATCGACCAACGACAATTTCTGTCCCAATTTTTGGGAATTGGTGCTTTCAGGTACCGACCGAAATGCGTGACATTCGCTAGCGCGCGAACGTGGCCTGGTATCGACCAGGGAAATACTCCGCCAATAATCTAGGGATTCCATTAACAATACAAGATACAGCACGGATAACATTATACAACAATTATAAACACATTAAAACTACCTTCACCTGATCTACAATACATTCTTAAAGTAACCAATTCATTTATATAATACCTATTACAATTATAACATTTATATCTTACATGTGGTCGTGGTGGGTGGAACGGAGGGAGTGTTTCTCCCTTGGCAACTCTGGCTTACAATAATTCATACACATTTGCTGTACAATAAATTACATAAACTATTTCAGCTAAATATAACATGCACAATTCCCTTGTACATCCATATCGGGTTCTCCTTGGCTATTTACATCCAATTCTAACTACTCCCAATACTTTCTTTACAACCTCGAAATCCTTTCTTTTCTAGTTAACATACTACCGTCTACCTTTTTAGCACGAACCGTTTTCTTTTTTATAGTACATTTTCACATTTTATACCCTTTTTTTGTGATTTTCTTTGTTATCAAGTTGGGAACGAGGAGTTGAGGATACTTTTAATAACGAAACGCTTAGTTAATATTTAATGTATATATGTACATATATAATAATTTAGAGATGCTCGTTTTTGATTGCACACTGTATTGCTTTTAAGACCGAAATCCGTAGAAACAAATTCTCGTGTTAAGAATACCTAATGATACTTCTTTTCCTCCTCAACTTTTCGTTCCCGGGGCGAGAACTTGTATTGAGTTCTCCCCCATATCCCCGTGTGATGACGATCACACATCAGTTGGGCCCCGAAGGCCTCTGGTACGAGGGACCAGGCCGTATGGCGGTCGACCACGTACGGATATTTTCTCGAGCTCGTCTTGCAGCACGTCGCGACGGTCTGCCATGCCGCGGATCCGGCATCTCTTGTGAGCGAACTGGCGGGCAGGGGTCTGCCGCATCCTGTGGGGAGTCTGGTCTCGGCAAGGGCTGAGACTGAACGGGTCGAACAGCTAACGACCATGATCGGATAATCTCGGGATTGGTCAGGTAGAAAGGCCTCAGGGGCCCTTTCTCAATATCCAGGACCAACATGTAATGATTTCTGTTAACATGCCAGATGTAGATAGTCCTGGGGTCTGCCTCCTCCTCGGAGCCCAGGAACCCAGGTGTGTAGGCTGTCCATGCCCAATGATTGTTGAGCGGATTTATGTAGGTCATAATCCGTGTGTTCAGCATAGCTGCTGCCAGAAATATTTCTGTTTCCGTAGCATACGTTCGGGGGGTAGAGATAGTGTCCGGGTCGTACTTCTTTGGGGCTTCCATCCGCTGGATAGCTTCCTGTATCCTAGGGTGATGATCGTAGTAGTCTCGCATCAACTGGCGAACCGTGGGATGCCGATAGTCGTTCCCATAAATGGCGGCGGCCAGGACGCGATAGAAACAGTTTCCGTCCGGGTTAACGTCGAGGACCACCGTCGGGTAGGTAAGGGGCAGATCTACGCCCCAGTCATGCAAATGCGGATTCTCAGTAATGGACGGGTCCCCTAATCGATTAGCTTGTTCTTCAACCCAGAGGTTATCAATGGGTGCCCAGGTCAATTCCACTGGGGCTTCAGCAATCAGTTCGGGATCTGAGTCGATCCTTTCAACATCACTAAATTGATCTATAGGCTTCCGGATGTCAGGCGAAGGGGATCGTTTCCGAGACACACGGGACTTCCTTTCCGGTTTGGATCCGAGGGTGGGTGCAGTTGACAGCACGTCCTCGTCGGAGTCCGCCTCTGCTAGCAGGTTCCGGTCCACATCCAATTCTTCTGCTAGCTGATCCTCCGGAGACAATGGCAATACGTGAGGAGCTGGAATGGGCTTCATTCTCCTGAAATTTACCTTGTGAATCTGGGCCTTTCGTGAATTGGCCAACCTAACATCGGCCACCGGTGGGTGCACGTCCACAATTCGGTATGGTCCCACATAGAACGGTCTTAGCTTGTGACTCACGTGAGGGCCCGATTTCTGCGGCGCTTGAACCATGACCAGATCCCCGGGTAAGAAGGCGATCTGTCGGACACCGCGATTGTAATTCTTTTCCTGAGTAATTTGAGCTGCCTGTATGTGGTCTCGGGCATATTTCCAAGCCTTCCTGAGACCTTCAGACACCTGGGCTACATAATCGGGCACATGATGCAGCTCCGAAGGTGCGATTAACTTGTAGCTGTTGGGCAGTGTTGGATCCCAACCATGAACTAGGTAAAAGGGCGTTTCAGCCGTGGAGGCGTGGACACTTGTGTTATAGGCGAACGTGCAGTAGGGGATCATTCGGTCCCAATCGATATGCTCTTGCACAGTTGTTCGCAGCATGTGCTTCAAGGTGCGATGCCAACGTTCGATTTGCCCATTACTGCTAGGATTATATTTGGTTGTCTCAACCTTCCGAACGTCTGCTAGCTTGCAGATGGCCTTGTTTAGTGCTGAGACGAACTGGACGCCCTGATCGCTTACTAGCTTCCTTGGGGCTCCAAACTTGAGCAGGATGTGTTCAACAAACACGTATGCGGTCACTAGAGCCGTGGCAACCCTTACGGGGACAGCTACCACATATTTGGAGAACGAGTCGATGAATGAGATCACATACCTATGGCCATGAATAGAGGGTGTCCGCATGTCCATAATGTCCACATGAATACGATCAAAAGGTTCAGTTGGTGGGATCGTGTGCAAATGAGCATTCTTCTTTCGATGCGGGGCCTTGTGGGCCATGCATACTCTACACGAATTAACCCAATCCCTGACTGATGCCCATAGAGAGGGCCACCAGTAATTCCTCTGGATTCGGGTATGTGTTCGAGCGATCCCAAGGTGACCTGCGAAGGGGCTGTCGTGCGCTGCCAAGAGCACGTGTTTTCGCAGGGGAATGGGCACTGCCAGTTGCCTAGTGGTTTCCTCTCGGTTCTTAGACAGCCGATAGAGGACATCGTCATCAATAATAAATTCCACAGCAGCGGCAGCAATCTTTACTGCTTTGGTGAAGTCCGTCGGCAGGATATCGTAGATTAGATACCTCTTGATGGCTGCAAAGAAGATATCGTTCTCTTGCTGTTCTATCAGGCGATCCCAGATGGTGTTAGTAAGATACAGGGGTTCTTCGATCGGTATACCGTCGCGATCCGGCTCCTGTGGTTCCAGTGGAGCCCCCTGTTGGCCTTCATTCTCCTGAGGCCTAGCTGCAAAGAAGTCGGCATCCCAGGATCCGGATGACATAGACTCCGAGCGATGAGGCTGCGGGTCCTTCTGACTTGGTTCCCCTGATTCTACCGGAGGGCTTACTGTATGCTCATCATCATTCTGTGATGGTGTAGAGTTAGAGTCCACGTGTTTTGCTTCCGCTTCCACATCTGGGACGGCCAATGATTTGTCCGCCTGCGAGGTACTGCGTAGATCAAGGTCTTTCTGCTCCTGCTCATTGCCTACGTGAGATGCCAGTTGTGCACCCTTTCGCGGTTTGCGGACCGTACTCAGGGCTTCTTCCGCATCTGCTTCATCTAGCGTCCTGAGGTCAACGGACCTCATCTGCTCAGTAAGTTCGTCCACACTGTGTTGCCGTGGGGACTTCAGTGCACTTCTAGTGCGGACCATCATGACGTGTCTACCCGGGATGGGGCGACAGGCGACAAGGCAATTAATCGCTCCAATCAATCCGTCGGCTACCTCAGCCTCAATTGGCGGGGTGATGACGCGCACGTTGAGAGGAGGATTCGGCTTTGGCCCCGCAATATCTCTGAACAACGGATTCCTGGACAACCCGTCAGCGTTACTGTTGTCCTTCCCTGGTCGGTGTTTGATGTCGAAAGTGTATTCGCTGAGTTCCACTCTCCACCGAGCCAGTCGTGAATTCTGGGGCGGTGCCGTCATTAGCCACCGCAAGGCTGAGTGATCGGTGACCACTAAGAATGGGGGTCCACCGTACAAGAAATGCCTGAAGTGTTGAATTCCGAACTTTATGGCTAAGCATTCCTTGTCATGGGTGCTGTAGTTCTTCTCATGCTTTTTCAGGGACCTTGCGGCATAGGCGACCGGATGTTCCTTCCCATCCTCTTGATCCTGCGACAGCACAGCGCCGAGACCAAGGTCAGAGGCATCTGTATGCAATACAAAGGGGCGCTCTGTGTCCGGATGCGCCAACACAGGGGCTTCCTGTAAGGCCTGCTTCAAGGTCTCAAACGCTTTCTGGTGCACTGCCAGCCACTTGAACTTGTGTTCCTTCTTTTTCAGCTGATACAGAGGACTGGCCAATGAGGCGAATCCTTTGATGAACTTGGCATAGTAGGCACACATGCCGAGAAAACTTTCCACATCTTTGACACACTTCGGTTGGGCAAATTCCTGAATTGACTTGATTCTGTCGGCCAAGGGCTCCACACCCTTAGCGGATATGGTATGTCCCAGATACTTAACCTGCGTCTGCAGGAAGGAACACTTTTCCGTATTTAGTTTCAAATCGGCCGCGATCAGCCGGTCGAATATCTCCTGCATGATTTCTAGATGTTCACTGAAGTCTTTCGAGAAGATCAGGATATCATCAATGTAGATGATACATTTCTTCCACTGTAAATCTCCCAGAACACGTTCCATACATCTCTGGAAGTTTCCGGGTGCGGACTTCAACCCAAACGGCAGAACATTATACTCGAACTGACCGTGAAAGGTATTGAAGGCAGCCTTAGCTCTAGAGGCTTCGTCTAATTCGATCTGGTTGAATCCTTTATTGAGATCCAGTGTACTGAAGTAATTAGCTCCTCGCAAGGCAGCTAGGATGTCGTCAATCCTCGGAAGAGGATAGATATCAGGCTGTGACACCTGATTGATACGCCTGAAGTCCACACACAACCGCCATTTCCCATTTGGTTTCGGCACATAGAGCATGGGGGATGCCCAGGGGCTCTGTGAGGGGCGGATGAACCCGTGTTTCAACATCTCTTTAAGTTCTTCTAAAAGCGTCTCCCTCAGGTGAACTGGCAGCCTGTACGGAGGTGAGTACAGTGGTGACGCGGTTCCCGTACTAATAGAAGCTTGAAATACGGAACACTTCCCGACGTCATAGGGGTGATGCGAGAACACTTTCTCGTTTTTCACCAATGATTCGCAGAATTGATCAATTTCTTTCTCCGTGAGTTCTGCAGAGGGTCTAGGCATCTCCTTAAAAACCTCCGGTAACTCTGCGTATGTGAGGAGACTGCCCCGCTTGTTCCCAGGAATCGCCCTAGGGAACTCTTCTTCTGAATAGTCCATCACTTGATTCAGATGCAGAACCCCGTGACTGGGGGTGCGGACGTAATACAATTTGCATCCGTCCTCCGCTTCCTCTTCCAGATGATTCCTGTCCGGGACTTGAGGCGTGACACTTCCCATGCATTCATTAGCATACAGCCGGATAGGATCCCGGGAATAGTTCTCCAAGTAGATGATGATATGCTTTGTGTCTAACCTCACCCTGGACGGTAGGCAGGCCAAGGGGCGATCAGGGTGATGAGGTGAATTGAACTTATGCGGGTGCGGATCGAAATCCCCTTCCACATTTAGGATGACGTCCGGCGGGATTTCCACCATGGCATTGATGATAGCTCTGGAACGCGCTGGCAATGTGAAATCTTCCATTAAGGTCACTCTGTAGGCCGCTTCCAGAGGATGTTGTGGCGTTGAAATGGGAATGCTAAATGTTCCCGGCGGATGTGTGGAGTGCAGTTTAATTTCGTTCGTGTGAACCGAAATTTCAAACGAAGCGTGGAACTTCGCCAAGAAGTCAGTACCCAACAGGATGTCTTGAGGGGCATTAGTACTGACATAAAGTGTATGCGGTACTGGAGGGTAAGCTACCCCCGGGAAGGAAATCTCTCCTTCTATCTTCCGGTTTATGTTCATCCTATGTCCTGTGGCTGATAAACTCCACCTTGGCTTTTCCAATTCTATGGTGGGCAGTTGGTGTTTTCTCACCACATTATCTGAGATCACAGTAATGTTGGCTCCTGTATCCAGCAGAGCCGTCATTGTTGCACCGTGGAGCGAAATGTCCATCAGTAGAGGAGACGCGCTGGGCGCGCGATACTCGGACAGGTGTTCCGGAATATCATGTACGCTCCATATGCGATCTCGGGATTTCCTCCCGGCAGACGAATCTCTCGATCTGCTTCCTTGACTCCTTCTGAGAGGTGGGGGGCTCGCAGCCCTTCCACCAGTTTCGAACGATGGCGGCGTCCTAGCGCGGACGCCCGCTCTGCCGAGATTTGGGCTCGGAACCCGCTGGACACTGTCGTCCCTTTCTTGATCATTATCCTGCTGGCGGGGGACGCAGAATGGTTCTTCATCATTTCGCTCTTCTTCAGATTCTGACAGAAGGGGTCTTCTGGGCCGGATAGGCATTGTCATTTCCCGTGAATAGTGCGGGTATGCTGCCAACGGTTCGAGCGGTATCTCCTCGAACCGTAAGTGTCCTCCAGATGCGTGAGCATAGGAGCGAGGCCTTGCTCCGGCATTCCGATAGCTCATGATAGACTGCAGTGGTGGTGATGGGTTCTCCAACAAGGGCGAGCGGCTGCGCGCACCTGATGGACTGGAGCCGGCCGGCGGAGATGTAGGCGGTGAGGTAGGGACTCTCTGGGTCCCAGTTCCTAATCTGCTGAGTCGCTGCCCAAGTCCGCGGCAAGACTCACGACCTTTGTTAAGCAAATTCTCTCTGAATTCACTAAGACAGGGGGAAAACCAAATGGTGATTATTACCCCCACGACTATCAGGGCTAGAATAATCAAAAATCCAGTCCAAACATTTATGTTGAGTGGCTGAATTAGTAACGGCGCCGTGCGATGGTGTTCCTTCAGAATCTTCTTGACGGCCCGATTTTCATATTCAGCACGCTCCAGATCCGTGAATTGGATGGGCACTACGTCCAACTTAGGAGCTTCAAAAGGCACTCGATACGTGACCAAGGGTGCCGAGTACTGCACAACCTCAATGGCACTGGTCAGTACGAGGTCATCAACTATAATGTGGTTGTAAGTGCCATGCTCCAACCAAACTACCCCGTGACTAGGTACGGCGATAGTTTCTCCTCGTGACACATGCTGCAATTGCGGAGTCTGAGTTATCATGATTTCTGGATGGCTTGTTCTGATCAGCACTCCTGCAGGTGTGGAGGCAAAATCCGTGTCGGGGGTCAAAACCTTGACCATCATTTGTTGTCGGCAATTGGCGGCGTCAATAGGCGCGGCCGATACAATAGCCCTGAGACACGCGGACTGAGGGGTGGCGACTAACGCGTCTGGTCCACAAACCCAGAGTCCAGGAGATGCTTGACATTCCGAAAGTTTGATCTCTGAAAACTCGGAATTCTTATGCGTCGCCTCATGTCTTACATATCGCGGAACTGGAGCCTTCATCTGAGCGTGGCTAGTTGGATCATTATAGCCAACGTTACTGACTTCGTAGACAGGCGCTACGTCTTCCCTCGTAGGGGTGGGTATCTCCATAATGAAACCAAACAGCAACTTCCGAATGTCCATCCTGACTGGGTAGATTTTCCCAAATCTGTAGATCAGGCTAGGCTCATCCCGTAAAATTGACTGATTCAGCTGGGCATGGCCGTGCACTATGTCCCGGATAATCTTGAAGTTGATGAGACTTGGGGATATTCTCCCATCGAGTCCGGCTGCCATGACGCTGTCAATGCTGTGCTTGAGAGAATGCTCGAAGTTAGACACAATCAATGAATACTGCACCTGTGTACTCATTGTCAGAGCCTCGCATCTGGCTGAGTTGATTAGCCCCACGAGCTCCTGCAGTGAATAATGCATGAATGAGTAAACATTCTCATTAGCTTCCACCAGCTTCTCGAGGGATTCCTGATGAGCAATTACCTGTTCGTCCAACTTCTGTGTAGCTTCGATGAGGGCGTTGACTTTATCCTTTACAGAACCCAAGTGCACAGTGTTAGAGATGGCCAGGCCTAATCCTATCACTCCTAATATCTCTCCAACCGCCCTTTTGTCACGGCGCGAAGGAAACTTGGATTGCACCTGTTGGTAACCATGATCTGCATATAGTGATTCGTTATAGTGTTGATACTGTGGTTTTGAGGTATTGCACAGGATAGGACTCTTATCGCAGATGATCTTCATGATGGACGAGTAGTACCTTGTATTCAGGATTCCCCCATACATTTCATGATATTCCTCCGTCACATTTTTAATCAGGCCCGTCAGGTGGGGCTCGTGAGGGCAGTCCGCAAGCTGTTCCTTCAGGTAGCCTCGGGGGGTGTCACATTTCGTACACTGAGCTCGCAGACCCTCCGGGATAGCGGTCGGTTTCCCTCCACATAGTGAACAGAAGAACACCCACGCCTCCATCTTCTTAATCTGGGGCGGCTTAGGCATCTTCATGTGAATCAGAATAGGAACATATTCTGTCTTGGTATAGGTGGCCATCAAGCCTTTCGGTGATAGGGCTAATCCCCACTTGGTAGATACCATAGTGTTCATGGCCTTAGCCCTCTGCGTGAAATAGTCATCTCCACCTTGACCGTTAACGCACGGTATCAGCATGGCTATCATTAGCCCGAATACAGCCCACATTAGTAATATCGGAACAGGAAGGGCTCGTATTCCTTTCACTTCTTTTTCTTCTTTCTTTGTAGTACATTCTTTCTTTATTCCGCTCGTGAGGGTAGCTTCCTTTATCTCCGCTTTTGGCAATCGCGCCATAGCAGGAACAGAACTAGATCTGAAAGCGATTTGACGCTCAGGAGCGGGAGTCTTCCGCTTTGGACTGGGAGGCGCGTCCGTTGTTCGCCTCACTACATGTGTGGCTTCCATTCGGGCTCTGGCCCGTAAGAATCGCTGCTGAGCTTCCCAGCATCTTTCTCTTTCCTGCTTCATCTGCCACTTGCGTCGCTCTTCCTTTTGCGCACGTTTCCTTTCTTTGGTCCGGACGTCTTTCAGGAGTTTCCGCAGAAACTTGATATCCTGGGGACACAGGTCAGATTTCGGAATCTGTACCTCCCCTAGCACTTTCTTGATCTTCTTGATGACCTTCTTGCGTTTCTTTTTACTTCCTCGATTCTTCTTTGTCTTGATAGTGACTGGCTCAACCGCGTTCACATTCACGCGGACTCCTCGAGATTGGAGCTTGTTCACTGCATGTTCAAGATCCTCGTCAGTTCCGTCTGAACTGTCAGAGCTAAAGGATTCATCTGAACTCCCTTCCGGCGAGTCCAATACCATGATTCCATGCTGACCCAATTCCTTCATTTCTTCTGCCAAGGAATCGGCGTTTTCTTCGTCGGTTTCCATCTGCCTCCAGGTCAAAGGCGTGGATGGGCTAAGGAGATTCTCAACCCACAGATCAAGTCTACCTGCATGCGGGGAGTCCTCTGGGGCTTCCAGGACATCACTGTCCAGACTGCAGTAAAACTGCTCATCAGTCACAGATCTTCCGAGTCTTTGCAGGATTCTCCGAGTGATTTCATAAATTGCCTCTTGATCAATAATCTTGAATCTTCCCCTTTCAGGGTACTTGATGAGATCACTGATTTGATATTCCATCTTACGCGGAGATGAGGGATCGCCCTCGGTCATGAAAACGCTGGGGTCCAGTGCCCAGATCAGTTCCTCTTCTGAGGCCTTGACTCCCAATCGGTTCAAGACTCGTCTAGCGAACTTCATGACTGGACCCATTTCTATGACATTAGGCGTTTTCTGGACTTGTTTCTGAGATTCTGCAGGATTGGCCCTCATCGTCTCTTTCGCCTGGTTAGCCTGACCCATTAGTTCCTTTTCGGACACTAAGGGAGCGCGTAACATGTCCATTATCATGCTTCCCTGAGCAAGGACCTTCTGTGCGCTTTGCATGATGGCCGGCATATCTGCAGCAATCCTTGGCTGCTGGTTGGATCCTACCGACATTGCCTGAGATGGCGGGACCAGTTTCCTTTGCTGGTCCAGAATAGCCTCTAATTGGGGGGCGGGTGACAACCCGAGTTGCACGCGAAATTCCCGTACGGCTTCGCCAAGTCCAATAGTTAAGGAATCTGGCGGTGGAACAGACTGAAAACGCGGAGCTGGATAGCACTGTGTCAAATCATGACTCCAGGGACTTCTTCTCATTCCGCGTCCACGTCCCAGTGAGCGTCCTCTGGCTTGCGTCGGTCTTCCATCAGGTATCCGGACTGAGGGCCTCCAACTTGGGCCACTGAGCAGCTTTCCTGGTTCTTCCGGCTGCTGCTGTTCAGTCGGAACCGTCGCCTTTTCGGCCGTTGGCGTCACTTCCTCAGCCGTTGGGCTGGTCTGCCGTGCAGATTCAGTGCTCGATTTCTCAGATGAGCAGGAGCTTTCTCTCTCCGAGCTCCCTCCAGTGGTTGGACGGGCAGCCCCTGAATCGACAGCTAACCTCCTCTTCACGTGAGAGGGATATCCATATTCTATGGTCTGAGGCTCCTCTAACCGATGTGTCTTCGGATAGGTGACAGACATCGGTTTCTGATACATAGGCAGAGCGTGCAGCTCACGATCCAATCTTTCGGTCTCTGGATCCACTGACTCCTGGTCCGTGTTCAGCGTATAGGCAGTCTTACCCTTTGGCTGTTCCATCTTAACGTAGGGAGGAGTAGCGAAATACTGACCTCCTAAATCCTTGATTTCCTGTTCCAGCTGCAAGATCTGGATAGGCAATTGAGTGGCCCCTGGGGGAAAGTACCCGGACTTCCCCTCGGGCTCAGCAGCTATCGTCTGTACCAGAGCAGGCCCACCTCGAGGCTGTCCAACATCGGCAAATCGTGATCCATACGGGGCGTTCACTGCCTCCACGGCATTCCGCCCATCATTCCTGTTCCATTGAGGCCTCGGCTGTGGGTACTGCTGATTCTGGTTCTGAGGTCCAGATCTAGGCGGATAACCGCCGTTCCGATTTCTGTCTCCGCCGTAGCCATTGGGCGGGTAACGGGGAGGTCCATTGCTGGAGCGGAACTGGTTAGCGTTTCCATTGTTATTGGCTCCATAGTTAGAGCGCGGCGGTCCAGGATAGTCATTTCTGGGCCTGTAGGCACCACCTCCAGGGGACCTGCACTCGCGCTTCGAATGTCCTGCTCGTCCGCAGTTGAAGCATCTGAAATCATTTGGAAAAGGGATTTTGTCGTTTCCCTTTTTAGGCTGCGGAGCAGGTCTGGACTGTTCTGATCCGGCAATCTTGATTCCTTTTATCTCGTTGGCCAACAAGGCCGTGCTCTGGACCAGAGATGTGATCGTATTCAGCAAGGCTGGACCTGTCAGGTTCGTGCTCGGAACCGCAGCTTCAGGGTCCACCTCTAAGAAGGCAGGCGTTCCCTCCCCGGGATACACGCCTTCTGCTTGTCGTGCCTTCGTGAATGCCACTGAATATTCTGTTGTGTCCATCGGGACATGTGGCTTGAACTCATTCCGGAGTCCAATCAGGAAGGTCTTCAGTTTCAGGTTTTCCAGAAATTCTGGATCTCCTCGGTCATCCCATGCTATGCGGGCATATTTCTGCAGCCGCAAGGAATAATCCGCCACAGACTCGTGTGGCATCTGCCGAATACTCAGCAGTTTGGCAGTCGCATGCATATCAGTGAGCGGGGGAATCATGTGTTCCCTGAGGGACCTCACGGAGGCTTCCCAATCGTCCTGCTGCATAGCTCCCCTGGGCATGCATTTGTAGATTTCTGCCGCTCGACCCCTGAGGGTAGAGGAGAAATTCATCACCTTCTGATATTCGTCCAGATTAAGCCTCTGGCTGAATCTCTCGTAGTTAGCAAGGTGATCGTCGAAATTCTCGTGATCCTTTCCTGAATAGCAGGGCATATCCCGGTATGATGCGGCAATGGCTTGGTTCTGTATGCTATCGCGCAATTGTCCCAAGAGATCTTCCACGTTTCCATTGTTGAAATTAGGCCACTGATTCCATTGCGGCATGATAGGGTTAGGCTGGTGGCCAGGCTGGCCAAAACCAGGCGCCACAGGCGGCGGAATGTTCGGGGGTCCATCCCCGTTTCCATTGAGCTGTTCAAGCTGGTCCATTTCTTCTTCTGGTGCTACTTGATATGGACGAAGTTGACTTCTCGTCAAGGTCAGGGTTGATCCTCGTTTCAGCTTAATTCTTCTTCTTTCGGGTCGTGATATCCTCACTGGATTACTTACCTTATTTGCAATTCCTTCGTCTTTGTTCAGGATTGATTGTCCTCACTGGGGTTGATTGATAGGAGTGATCCTCACTGGGGGCTCCAAATCTTACTGTTTACCGTGTAATGAAGTTGCTAGTCTCCAGAGACAGAAAACGCTCTGCTCTCCGGTCTAGTGACAGAAACCGCTCTGCACTTGATTACACGGAAGGTCAGCACGTCCACTTAGGAAAGTAGACTTAGGCACCGGATCTCCGAAAGGTGGTGTTCCAAAATCAGAGATTCCCTGCAGCCAACCTTTGTAGGGGTCTTCTTCGTGAGTTCGTTTGTTGCACTGGATTCCAGCTGATCAGCAAGAGGGGTCAGCGCTTGCTTGGATTTGATCGCTGGATTGATGATGAGTCTTCTGCTTCCTGACCAGAACTTACCTTTGAGTAGTCCTGATCCAATCTTTAGGCTAACGCGCCTGACTTTCAGAGACAATCGCGCCTCTCTGTTAAACTCTGAGACTCTAGGTCTGACACACCAACTATTTATTACGCTTGTTACAGGTATTATGGGTACACGCTTTGGCAAGATTACAAGTTACAATACAAAATGCGTTACTAACAGGGGTCGTTACAAACTGTGCAAAACAGATACGATTACAATTCAGTACAGTATACAATTTACTGTACCAGAGTTGCCAGTTACCCTCTTTAGGTTATTATTAATATTATCCTAATTTAGGATAATATTACCCAAGTTATAGGTTTAGTTAGGGACAAGGTTCAGTGGTACTTCTTCTTCTTCCTTTTCTCAAACTCTGTCTCTATTACACTAACTATTACACTGTCTCCAACTCTCTACTAACCAAGTACCTATATGCTTTCTCGTGCGCCTATATGCTTGTGCTGTGCGACTCTTTATCCGTCCTTACAAACGGATTATCAAACTACAAATCAGCAAACTACAAACAAACAATTATTAACTGATATAAACCTGGGGTCGGTCTATGGGTGAGTCCCCGAATCGTTGGACACTGCTTTCCCGAAGGTCCGCTCCAACACCTAGACAGGGTTACTGTACGGAACTGGCTTTTTGAGGAAATAGAGAAAATGGGGAGTCACCTGGTTCTGCCTTACTTATTCCTGATTAATGAAAATTAAACAACTACACAGTTCAACGAATCTACGGCTTCTTCTTCTTCACTGAGGATGGGGTGGCGCTTAGGCCAGAGACACGGGAGAAACGCCTCCCGACTTAAAACTGATGACAAAAATGGTTGAATTCATGATGAGATCGAAATAAAGAAATAGTGTTTTAGTCCTTTTTCCAAGTGATTAGATTTAGGCCTTTCGGTTTCTGGTTTAACCTCCCTCTTTGATCAGGTGGTGCTACGCTCGCTGTCTCTGTCTTAATCCGCTACTCGGCAATACAAGCCGTCTATGTACCTTCCAAAATTGACTGATCCCGACTGACTGATTAACTGACTGGCTGACTGATCCGGACTTCTTCGGTCCAATAACTGAGCAACTGAATACGACTATCTTAGAGACACAAGACTACGATCCACGGGCAGTTCAGATTCGGATAGAGCAGCGTAGCTTCGTCTCCGCACCTGAATCAAATGGGTTAAAACCCATTAGTACAAGATTATGGTGCGGGAATCGAACCCAGCAACCATTACTCGTTCCTTTGCTTTCCAGGCCCAAAATGTGCATTTTGGGCCCCATTTGAACTTGTAACTTGAGAATTGACTAAAAACTGCTGATTATTGCCTGTTTGACAATATTAACCGTTTCTGGTAACTTCTTGTCACCAATTGGGCCTTCCTGGCCTCTGCTAACTTGTATTATCAGAATTTAGTTAAACTTGCCGCAATTTCGGCTTGAACGAAGTGATTCACAAGGTTTCCACCTTGGGCCCGGCTGGGCCTGACTGAACTGGCAATTAGACGAAATGTTCTTGAGAAATGTACAAAACCTGTGCTGTTTGCGACCTATATTCGGACTTCATTTGCTTTTGTCCTCTCCTTGCACAGACCGGCCTTCTAGGGCCATTTTGGTGTAAATTGCGTTGATTCTGACCAAATTTTGCACAATCTTTAGAGCAAACTATAATACTGACTGATATTAAAGTTTTCGGCCTGTGACTGGCCTGATTTTGTTGATTTGTCACGGGAAATGGGCTCATTTCCCGTGACCCAAAGATTACATCAAATATGTGTACGAAACTGGACGTTTTATGGTGCATTTCTGATATTGGAAGATGGTCATTTGCTAAATATTTATAATAATTATCTTAACTAATGCCTACCTACCTACTTATGCTAACTAACTAAAGCCTACGTAGTATTAATGTTAACTTACGATTACCTGGTGTTTTAACGTAAAATCCTTATTAAGTATTTATTGGCAGGTTTGGGACTGAAATAACCAACTTAAAAATAAAACCTACTGGCTGACTGTGAGTGAGTTTTTGCATGTCATTAGTCAGTTTAAGCAAAAAGGCAAAAACTCACTCACTCACTGTCTTAGCAGCCATTCTACGCAGTCCCTACTTACCGACCTACCGACCTACCGAACTACGTCTACTTCTAAATCTACCAACCCCTTATCCTAGTGCCCTAACAGGGGACGTGCCGAACCGCTATTCGATCCGGTGCTGGCAACCCCAGCAGCCAGCCGAGTGGAAGTCGCGCAAACTACCACCCTTTCACACGAGCACATAATTGCATTCGTGCAAGACTGGCATATAAATAAGTAAAATTTTGGTGAAAACAGATTTAGGCAAAAGTTATATATTCTTGTAGAGCTTGAAAAACTGAACATTTTTTGTGCTTACAGCACCAAAAAATGTTAAGTAATTAGTGAGAAAAACATAATTAAAGTTCGTTTCCACATATGCATAATTAGCACATCTAATGTATTAATTAAATGCACGCGCGCTGGGTTGCTAAGTTGCTTCCTTATATAGGCTGGCTTAAACTTGTTCTAATTATAGCCCGTGTAGCTCAAATGGATGAGCACTGGATCTATTAATCCAGAGAACCTGAGTTCGAATCTCAGCACGGGTCTACTTCTTTTCTTTTGGCTTGTCTCACCTATTGGCCTTTTACATGGGAAGTTAAGTGATTACGGTAACGACCGTGAACCCATGCTAATTTTAAACTGAAACCATTAACACCCCTATCTTAGAGCTAACTATTTCCCAATCCTTAAGAACTTCCGCTAATTAATACAACAAGACTAATCTAACATTTTCCTACCTAGAACTAACTAAATTACTAGTCCGCTAATCGGTTGTCCAACGCATTAATACTAACCTTTGATTAATTTCGTAATAATTTAGATTATTCTGTTATGGCCCTGATTCGGCTATTTCTGGATTCCATGAATGCGGCTCATCCGCCCCCTAATCGCAGGGCAACCTACACGGATGACCGGAAATCCAGAAGGTTTGGCAGGCCTAATTCGGGGTCCCCGTGACCCTAGGCTGCAAAACCTGCCTAAATCGCCAAAACTACCTTTATTTCTTATACACATTCCTACGACTTTCACTCCCAAAATTAGTACTATCACAGCAATTACACATCCAACTAATAAACATTACAAACTTTAATTTACTTGTATTTTGGGGTCCAAATTGCTACTCAATTTGGCCCTGTTTTCCTGCCTACTATTTGAACATTTTACTCATTCACTCTGGCAGTCCCAATACCCTTATCAGACAAAAGGGGGTTTACATGGTATGCCCTCATTCACCCTCGCACTCACACAATTTTGATTACTAATTCACACTTTACAAAAGAAGGCTAGCCCTGGAACCTCACACTCCATGAGGGATTTACCCAGGAAGCCACTTACGTAAATTTGGGGGGTCTCATTCACACTACAAATTACAATACTGTTTACACATACGATTATTCAATATAACAAGGCCTAACTACTCCTTGACAAAAACCTACCTACTTGTAGTATGCATATTTGTTGTCTTGATTCTGAAGTAAATTTGATTTGTAATCCTTCCAGTATTTTGCTTTAAACTTTGGAACTTTGATAACTTTGATAAAGAAAATTTTTGTTGGATTTTGAAACTTTGGTAATTTAAGGAAAGCTGAACGAGTAATAATTGCTCAGGCAATTATTACTACAACAAAACTACACAGACATATTTCCGCAAAGGACAGCTTCAAATCTATTAAATTAATAACGGGGAAGCCGGCCATTCCCCTTAAAACAACTGATGATTAATAATAAAAACCAATTCAGAGTTTTTTGTTCCTAACATTTTTGATGCCGACACAAGGTTACAGCTCACAATGACAATACACAATTACAGACAATATGGTTGGCTTCGGTAGCGCCTATTTTTGTGAATATGGCCGGCAATTCCTAATTGCCGGCTGTGGGGAGAAACAGTCCCTAAATTAACTCAGTTCTGAACACGAGGTCATGACCAAGGGACTTCCTATCTCAACTTAGGGGTGGGTCCCCACTCAAAATCCCGATTCATTACTGCAACCCCAAAAACATCAATACACATAAAATATCTGGGCGTAAGCCCCTACAAAAATTAAGGCCATTCAGGCCGTGGCTTGGTTGTATAAAGTTGATTTTAAATAAGGCCCGAAGGCCACAAAAACGAAGTTTTAGGCCAAAAAAGGCCTCTTAAAAATCCCTATAAGTGCGTTCCTGGTGCAGTTCCTGGCCGAGCATAGTGCGCTCATTTGGCCCTCATCGTGTGGTGTTCGTCGTGTGAGCTCAGATCATCCCTTCTGACCAGTGTGGGTCAGAAGGGGCCCCTAACTCGAGTCCTAAGTACGCTTTTTGTTCCCGGCCAAATCGCTGGCACAACGGGAAAAAATCAGACGAACACTGACTGAGGTTTGAATTTTTCCAGGGAGCGAAGGAGTCTGACAGCTCACGACCTGCTCTCGGCCGAGTCTTCAGACGAACACTGGTCCGTTGGAGGGGAGATTAACGAGAAAATGGAGTTATTCCCTCCAGTGAGCTAATTTTGATTTATTCCGGACAGGAGTCTGACAGCTCACTGGTGTTTGCTTTTCTGTCGGATTTCTTTGATTTTTATTGGAGCTTCCAGAATTTTCTGGAAGCTCCCTATCTTAAAGCGTGTGCCCGACGCGGGCTGGCGAGGCGGCTGGTCCGTTGGAGGGGAGATTAATGAGAAAAAAGAATTATGGTCCTTCAACTGACCCCTTTTTGATGAATTTCCCAAGCTGAATTTTGGGAAACTTTGCAGACTTTTTGGTTACCACGTAAAGGTAACCAAAGGGGAAATTCCCAGAATAAAAATCAAGTTTCTTGAAGTAAAAAACGAAATAGTACAAAATGACGGCCACTCGGGGCCTATTACGAAAAACCAAATATTAAGTGGTAGTTTTGTGAATTCATTTAATAAATTTTATGTTTATTATTTTTAGGCGTTCCCTTGTCTCCTGGCCCCTTTCTTTCTTTTTGGACTTGACCTTTCGGCCGTAGACAAGGGAAGCCGCCCGTTGATCCCAGCAACAATTGTCCTTCCTCGCCAAGACTCTAAGTCTAGCTGGAAAAGAAACGGAAGGGCAATTGTTGCGTAAAAAATATGCATACTAATAGCTATGTAATTTTTCAGACAATATAAACTAGATATTATTAATCTACGTACCTAACTACCTAAGACTACCCATTTTCTTTTCTTTTGAATTATTAGGGAGGGAGTTAAGCCCCCTCCGAACGTAATTTCACACCTAATGTGTGTGTTAAGTCCTTCTCTGCGAGGCAAGTCTCTGCTGGGAGAGAGCCAGCAGAGGCTCAGGGGATGTGAATGGGAACATGAATGGGCGTAACCTCACACATAGTTACGTATTGTTATAAGGTCACTTAAGGCCAATATTGCAAAATTAAAATGTAACTTAATCAAAACTTCTTTCACTTATAACTTTCGCAATATTGGGAGTTAGGTGACCGGGTTTGGAGTTTTAGAATCAGCAGAGAATTGCCTTTCAGATAAGACCAACTTATATTTTGACCAAAAATCTGACTAATTAATTAATTATCACCTAACTAATGCAAATTAAGCCTAATTAACACCTATAAACACTAATTAACACTATTCCGTGCCCCTAATGGGCGAATTATGGCCTTATTTTGACCCATCTTCCAATATTCGCACATATTAACTGCGTAAAACGTTTTTAACTCGAAGTTTCTGGCTAAATGGTTGGTTATTCAACAACTTCTTTCTTCGAACTTATTTTCCTTGATGATTTTCAGCTATCTTAACCAGTTTCTAAGTGATTTCTTGACGATGTGAGGCCTTATCCGTGGCCTGGGAAGAGTAACGACTCCTCCATTATACGGAAAACCGTATTAGGACCTATTGCTGACCCGGGAAGGGTAACGACCCCTCCATTACTGACTGATAACCTACCTAAGCTTCCTTAGACTACGTTCCACTGAGATTCCATTCCATTTTCGTGTCATTTGCGTGGGCGTACTACCATCTTTTAGTCTTATTCTTCCTATTTACACTAGAACCTATGTCACTAATAATGAGTTTCTGGGGGGTTTCACACTGACTGGCAACTCTGGTAATTACATAGCAGTTACTTTATACAATGCTTGGACGTTCATAATTCACAGCAAGGTTTCACAGGCACGCCACTCATAACTAGTACACTAGAAACTTAGATTAATTCCATCAAGAATCACAATCCACTACAAGTTGGGCTTTTCTTGGTCATTTTTGGGCTTTTATTTTGCCTTTTCCATTACAACTGTCATGCGGCTGCGGGCATGGCCGCGGGCGGTCGCGGTCACCAAAGGTCATTGAAAACTGCGTCCACCGCCAACTCTGTGTGCAGTACAATTGTAAGCATGCGGTTATATAGCATGGTTCAGTTAGACTGAGCCATGTTACAACTCCAGATCAGAACTTACAGAAGGTACAGTTACTCCAGTTAACATAAAGCAAAAAACAAGAAACATCTTGATCCTTCCGTTTTCCAGCAGCACTATCTGATACTAGCTTGAAAAATTGAAGAACTGGAAAGGGGAACGAAAGAAATTATGTATTTATTCTGAAAAGCTCAAGCGGAAAACTTCGATTCTCACTATCTTTTCAAATATAGATTTAACATCACAACATGAATCACTTTGCTTGCTGCTACATACGAAACTGAAGTAAAAGCATACTGAAATTCTGCGAAAATAGCATATAACAAGTAAGATGGGAATGCTGCATTCGGGCGCCCTTGATTGTGGGTCTGTGTTTGATTGAGCTATTGTAGCATTATTAGGGCACTATGCTGTTGCATTTAATGAGCCCTCACGCAGAGTGTATGGTGACTGTCTCAGGTGACGCTGCCACTTTTTGCCACCCTTCCGGGATAAGCTACGTATATAAGCAACATTGGACTTTAGTAACATTCATCTTGATGTCCGTCCAAAACATTGCTAGAATATGTACTATCTTGAACTCTGTTTCTTCCTTGCAAATTTTGTAGGACTTTGAAATTTTTGCAAAGTGTCACCTGAGACGACCACCGAGTGTATGAATGTGCATGTTCTAGACGATGTAGTCTTCTTGGCTCAAACTCTTTTTGGCCCAACTGTCACTTGAGTTGCTGAGGGAAGCCCACTTTACTATAGGGGGAATGTCTTAATACGATGGAATGTATTGTCTAGAAATAATAATGAGTGTAGGAGGGGGCTTTACAAAAATATTTACTCTCGTAAATACACCCTTTTTTAAATTATACTTAATTAGTTTAATATTATCATCATTATGCACGGGTCTACTCCATTGTAAAAATAAAACAAACTGGAATACACACTTATTTGTTAAAATAAATTGGTCACTTGCACCAAATTTGATTAACCATTTTCTAACCATATGGTTATTTGCTAACCAAATGGTTAACTAACCACTTGCTAACCATAACCATTTGGTAGCAGTAACTTCATTGCACCAAATGTGTTTAGCGAATGGTTAGCAGGAGCTTGAGGCGGGACTCCTCTGAACCAATCAGATCACGTCGCTGCGCTCATTTATCCAATTAACTACATTGTAATTTTAAAAAGCTTCAGTAACACATTTCAGTGTCGTGAATCTATATACCTATTGCTTTAATGCCTTCCGTTTTAATAACTCGCGCTCTACCTACGAAAACAGCCTTTTTTATTTTATCCAAGATCTATGCAATTGATAAAAGTTTAAGGCCACATAAAAGTAGCGACTTCCTATGATCAACTCTACAAAAATATAATTCAAATACAACTGTAATGTGGGTAATAGCGTCCCCGCTATCACCCCCTTTCCAAGTCCCTTTCAATTCCTAACTTTCATAGTTTTCCCTAAAAATTCCCTAAAATTCCCTAAAAAACCCCCAAATCCCCTTTAAAATATCATGTTATTATAATTGTTGGGAAGCCCGATGATTATGTATTATTTTGTATGTAAAATTCCCTTTTAAATATCGTGCAGTGCTAACTTTATGCTCATCTTTTGAAAATTATCTAAAATCACTTATTTCTGAGCGTAAACTTAACACTGCATGTATTTTGAATTCTTGTTGGGCTTAGCAAAGATAGACCCTCCCGTCTCGAACGCATAACGAAATTCTCCTTTAAGGATTTCGTCATCCTTTAGTCAGTTGGGAGTTTGTTAAGTTATTGAGCGGTCGGATTCCTAAGTCTGGGGCCCCACCCGTCACAAGTCTACACCTAAGACGTAAGTGTTTGTTTTCATTTTTTCCTTTGAAAAACTTCATTTACTCACCTTTATTCCCTTTTTGTTCTTAAACCCTCTCAATTTTGTTTCTTTCTAACTCCTAACTCCACCTTCCCCATCCCTTTCCTAAGTTGCGGGGTTGGCCCCGTTTCCCCCCGGGTTTATTTTTACTAGCCAACTTCCCCCCTCCCATTTTGTTAGTTGTCTTCCTTCCGCCATTTGTTGCTGGTCCCCTCCCCATTTATTTGTCTTCCCTTTGTGCCCCTGATATTGTGTACTTTTGCGGGTAGCCCGCTATTTGCCTGTCCCTCCCTCTGGGTAGCCCAGACGGGATTTTGTTGTCCTATTTTCCTTGCTTTGTCCCAGTAAATAGTCCGGTTGTCTGTTGGATTATTAATTTAGCATATAGGGAACTTCCCCCCTCGACCCCAAAAATCAAACCATTGTGTGACTGCGAATCAATTCGCAGTCTGAGAAGCGAATACTGATTGTGTGTGTGTTAGTGATTGGCAACCAGTTAAGCTAAAATAATTAATCCAACCAAAATTTCTTAGGTTTCAGCTCTAGCTTCTTCTTCTAGGTTTCGGAGTAGGGACTTGTGACTGTTCATAACGATTTTGGGTTTAGCTGGTAGGCGGTGAACGGATTCTGTCCAGTCGTATCAGTTCGTGCAACAGATTGTAGTTTGTTTGATCTCGTGTGACTGTACTGTTTGATATCAGGGTAATTTGACAAAGTATATAGTTAATTAGGATCAGAGCTTAAGTCGTTGTAGTTGGTGTTCGATTCGATAGGATAATCGCTGAGTCGACAAGATTTAAATACGACGTTCAGTCTGGAGCAGTTCAGTTTATCTACGGTGAAGAAGAGGGAAACCTAAGCGATTTCAGTGACATTAGTGAGCCCGAGAATCAATTGAATCTGTCATTTCACCAGTGTCCGGAGTACCACAAGATTTAGCATTCTTTTCTTAGTTCACGAGGGTAGTTCTTTAGTTGAGCCTGAGCATTCAGAGGTAACATTCTATTGCAACTGTTCTCAGCCGTGGAATCGTGCTGAGATTGAAAAATGGACTGTTGATAGTGAGCCTGAAGGAAGCCCGCATACGGAGCCCTGGTCTTGCATTTTCGAGTGTGACGGTTGTTCCGACTTTAAGGTTCTCTTCGTTTGCGCAGTAACCCCTGGTACAGATCCGTGGGTGTCAGTTAAGCATCGTAACTGTCCCCTCGATAACTATTTCCCCTGAGGCACTAGTGAACTCACTAGTGAACAGGCGGACCGCCTGGATTAGGTTAGACCCAAACTAGGCTAGCTTGATCCCTAGACCTAAGAGTAGATCCACATCTGCTCGCTGTCTGCCTCTCTGTGTAACGGATTTTTCGACCCCGCTTTCTGCCAGTTTCATTACACATGGTTTCCCCATACATTTCAAAACATACATTTGTACATATTTTGTACAATTTGTTTGGTCATATTACAAATTATATCTTAAACAGTAAATATATTTGAGCAAAATAGTTAATTTAGCGTAGTGGTTTTGGTATGGGTCAGTAATTTTAGTTAGCAAGTAGTTAGTTAGTTTAGTTTTAGTCCAATAAAGTTAATGCTAGACCTGTTACTTAATTCTTTACCGTTAAATTTTCTTCACAAAATCAGCATAAAGGATAAAACAATACTTCTCAGAATTTCAGAAACATGAAATTTAATAGTTAATAATAATATGCGCTGTTATTCGCACAGATATATAAATTCGTTCCAAGAATTAATAACAAGTTGGCTCCTAAAAGGAGCATTATCTCGCCATAGAACGGTGTATGTATGCTAGATGCAGATATTATCCAATATCCATCAAATTGAGGCCATTTTTTGCTGCTCGCTAACTATTTTCTCACGATTGCACGCTCTGAACTATACATCGCGTATTTAGTTTTAAGGTGGTCATTCCTTTTGGTGTCATCAACTTTGAACCACTATTACACATTCATAGCTTATAGTTGGAAAACCAGCTTTAGATCAAATGTATATAGTTCAACATTATCTCCTTTTAGTGGATACAATGAAACTAAGTTTGGTTAATCATACTACTGCATTTTAGAAGAACTATGATTTTCCAGAGTTTTTGTTGGCTGAAGTAATTTTTTCGCGAGACATCGGTATCATTCGATACCTCTATCAAATACCCGGGGACCCATTTTTAGTTACTATGAAACAGCTCTTCGTTGTGGCTGTGAACAGTGTAAAAAAGGGCTACAATATTGTTTGCCAATCGGCATTGTCCCTTAATTGCTGGCAAGCAGATTGACTGCAGATTGGTTAGTGTGAACCGGGCATAAAAATGTAAAAGCACGTTCAACAGTACTACAAAATTGAAAACAAACCTTAATTCGTTTAAGCAGTAATGTACAGCAAAGTCACAGTCACTGAAATTTCATTGTGTTTTTTCTGTAAGTTTAATCACCAGTTGCAAAATGGAAAAACTGAGTGCAAAGTGGGAATGGTCATTAGAATGTAAACAACGGAAATATAATGTTCTGTTGCAAAGTGGGACTCAGAAGGTAGCCCCAGAAGGTACTGACCTGTGGGCTTCTGTAGAACACGACAGTAGCTCACTAGACGTGTATTGGCCTAAACGGAAACGGAGCTTGGAATAATCGAACTCACGACCTAACGCGGACAAATCCCGGATTGGATAGACCAAAACCAGGCTACTTAGCCAGACGGATCAAAGAGTCGACGAGACGTCTCGCTTGTTCGCACCGCTGTTAGTGCTTTGTAAATCCAGTGTAGCTAAGCCAGTGTGTTTGCCGACCCCGGTACGCCCTCAGCCCTTTTCAACTTTCATTCTAAAACCAGTGCCTAAGAGCAAAGTCTTTTGTAGCCCCTAAAATAAAGTAAACTGCAGTCGTTTGATCTCACCCGTAGCACTAACAAATGCAACAGGAATGCGTCTGGAATCGAAGTCGGGTATCTAATATGCATTTTACATGGAACTGCCTAAATTGCATAATCCAGTCACTATAAAAGTACATGTCGAAGTGTTTGAGGCAAGTTGTTATTCTGAAATCTTCATCCGTCCATCGTATTAATCCTAAGTCACATTCGAATACTTCTAAAACTAGTATTTATTTATTATATTTCATTTTCACATCAAATTCATTTTTTACTTTCTTTTCAAATGTAATTTAAGACAACCTTGTTCTCAACTCTTGATTTATAGTGCGTGCGTCCTATTGCAACACAAGGGAGCCTAAAGCTTGCCCATAGCCATTTCGCTACAGCTTCCAAAATGAGCAGTCAACAGCAATCAATGTTTTGAGGGACGCAGCGGTAGTCCTATCAATAATTCAATAAAACTAAATATTAACAAATCAAATGAGCGTTAAATAAAGTTAGGTTTGTTGCTTTTATTTTAATTATCATTATTATTATTTCTTCTGCATTTCTTCATTAGGGATTTGTTATAGCTTTGTTATAGCTGAAATTTAAAGGCACATGCCAAATAAAGGCACATGTCTTATAATTGATCTCTTCTCTTTGGGTTGATGCGAAATTTCTGAAATATTTTTGAAAACGCCCACAGTAGGCAGAATAATTTATTATTCCAGGGACGAATGGTTTACTGAGATTACGTCAATCAAAGTACGGTTTGTTATGAACATATCAATGTCATGAAGCTGCAGTTTGTTGCTGATTTGCTAGAAACTATTTTCCAGCGCAGTGATTCTCTGGCAGAATTTGATGCTACATTAACTAGCTTCAGTAGATAAAGCGAACGATAATATGGATTCGATTTAAGGGTCTTATCTCGATTACCCCCCAAAACTCAAAACCCTTAAAACTTGACCAAATGAGCTAGAATTTGGTATGGGTATATATGTTTTCGACTACGCTGAGTTCAAATATGGCAAAATTTTTCGATTTCGCGAAATTCTATTTTTTCGATTTCTAAGGGGGACTAAGCGAAACCGAAAAGTTTTTGTATTTGATTTTGCTGATACGATGTATATAGGGGTTTTTGGGGTCGTAGAACACAAATCTGAAGTACGTTGTTCGACTCAGCTTTTCGATAGCTCAGTACATGCTTACATCTTAAGCTTAATCCTTTAGCTAATATATACTGAGCTAACGAAATGCTTAATTGAAAAACGGACTTCAGATTCGTGTTCTACGACCCCGAAAACCCCTATATACATCTTTTCAGCAAAATCGAAGACAAAAAAGTTTTCGGTTTTGCTTGGTCCCCCTTAGAAAAAAAAAAAAAAAATTTCGGGAAAACGAAAATTTTTTGTTATTTTAGACTCAGCGGAGTCGAAAACATATTCAAACAAAATTTTGGCTCATTGGGTGAGGTTTTAGGGGGTTGGAGGGGGGGGGGGAAAATAGAAACCCCGATTTAAATATTAGTTTACGAAAAAATTTCACGAAATTCCAACTTTTTCGAATCCCGGAGGAAATGGAGCCGAAAACGGTTTAACTGTTTTGCCTCGATAGATACGTTCTTAGAATTCAATTAATTTTACAGGGACAGTAAGCTAAGGTCAGTGTCTATCCTGTCCAGCTTTCGTTTTTAAGCTTTGACTGAGGTGAAAAAGGTCAATAAACGAACTGCATAAATTTTTGTACCCTCAAAAGGCTAACAGCGTGTTTGCAAAGCTATTTCGCTAGTATTAAAAGCAGTGTACGCATGTCATGTCGCAAAACTCACTGTTAACTGTCTATAGTCATTATTCTGGAAAAAGGTACTCTGGGAAAAAGCCTATTGCAATGTCTAGGAATCCTGTTGCAGTTATTGCTGTTGCTGCATTGCTTTTGCCGTATTCTGTCCGGTAGGTTTTACAATTCAATATCTAGCTCCTGGGCGTACTTATTTGAGAAGTCCTAGCATATGTTCGCTCAAGTATAGATTACATCGGAAAGCATAGTTTGCAAGAATGCAATATGATAGGTAACATGAGTTTGTTTTTAATCGAAATTCACTTAATACACCAACTGTTTAAAGTCATTTGGTTTTGTCATTTTTAGCACAGCTGGATCAGATGAAACAAGACTGCTAAACGATTTGTTCCATGAATATGACAGGAACATACGACCACGTTAGTTTCATTTGTGTTTCAAAGTCTTTGGTAAATAGGCTGCATATAATGGTTCTTGCTGCTCACACGCAATGCTTTTACTAGGTTATACTGCAAATGTATCTGTAATAACCAAATGTGCAGAAGATTCCAGTTTCTGCTGGGCGATCATTTTCGGCAACTATAAACATGCTGCGCAGCCAACGATGTATTTTACAACGAAATTATTACTTGCTTACCTGCTATACAGAAAACATATGTGAAAAACATTGTTAGTATAGTTTGCAATTCTTTTTAAAAGCAATAACTTGTAGCGTGGCATTGCAGCACCCCCTCTTCTCTTTAATTCCAAAATTTTAAACTTTGTCCTATCCATTAATCTTTTCTTAAACTATTTAAAGTTGTCTTCTTACTCCATTTTGCAACCTATGTTTGGGCGTAACTATTTCACGCTCTAGTTCTTACGTCCGTTAACTTTGTTTTAAAAACCTTTCTTTCGTATTACTCTCCGCCAGTTTCTACACCAAACTTCTACAAACTTGCCATTCGTCTCTCCTTAAGACGTTCCCAGTAACTGCAAACGCTACTCTGCTACGCAACATGTCTCTGCCGCCTAGTAGTTTTGTCATTCTGAGCTCCTCCCGGAGCCGATAATATTCGCATCTCAACTGATTGTTAGCCATATTCTGAGTCTCTCCCGAGACCGATTATATTCTGAGTCTCTCCCGAGACCTACTATATACCTGTTAGTATATAATTTGTAACTGTTACATTGTTCCATATTCTGAGTCTCCCAGGAGAACGCCCTGTAAACTGTCTGTAGCCGTAATTAAACTCCGTTCAGTCCTAACTTCTTGGTTGCGCCCTATCCTCCCTGCTGTTGCACCGCGTTACATTGGTGTCAGAAGTGGGATATCTGCGTCCGACCAGTCAACGTGCATGCAACGGACCCCACCCAGAACTCGGAAGACAACAGCAGCAGCAGCAGCACCAGCTTCAGCGTCAGCCCAGTCTACCAGACCTACGGATCCACAAGCTTCGAGCAGCGACGCCTCCGTGAATCCACAACCACCACAGCCAACCCAATCCTCAGCAGCAGCAGTGTCTGACACGGCCCAGTCTAAATCTTCCTCGGAAACCCGTCTCTTGTCCCCAGAAGAAATCCAAAACCACCTGCGTCAACAGGCCTACCAGATCCATCAGGACCGAACAAATATCAGCAGTCTCAGTTCCAGCCTCTCCTCCCTTGAAAGCCGTCTCACCGCCCTTGACAGCGGACTAGACCAGCGATTGCAACAAGTCGGCTCTGACCTCCGCCGAGTCCAGTCAGACCTCAGTGTAGTGGACCCTAACTTCCTCGCACAACTACGACAGAGGAATCCGATAACTCAGCTTGACTCACTGCGTCAGGCCGTTGATCAGTTGATCCAGCAACCTCAGATTCATCACCCTCAGAATCCAAACCTCCCTCAGTTACCCATGGCTGCAGGAAGCTTCACGCTACCCAAGGACGCCCTTACAGTTTTCTCCGGCAAGCCGGATGAACAGATAAAGGACTGGTTCCGTACATTCGATTTTGTTACGGATGCCCAAAATTGCGACGATGCCATGAAGGCTAAGCTAGTGCCCGTCTTCATGAGAAAACAGGCCGGGAAGAAATACGAAGACCTGGACCCGGCCGTGAAGACAGATTACCCCCAGCTCAAGGCCGAGCTGATTAAGAAATTGGAAAGAAAAGAAGCGGAGATGTTGGCCAGTCTCAGTCTTGCCTCCCGTCAGCAGAAGCCCAACGAAGCCGTCGCAGACTTTGCCTGGCATATCCAACAGCTGGCCGATGACGGCTATCCGGACATGACCTCAGCAGCCAAAGACATTCTGGTCTTCAGAAGTTTCCTACAGAATCTGCACCCCTACTACAAGAGAGCACTCCTGCCTCTGAACCCTCAGAATTTCCAGGATGCCGTACAGAAGGCACAGCAGCTGGAGGCACTGGAAGCTATGCATCCCCAGTATCCCTATCAGACAGCACCTCCGGTGCCATACCTGAACGATTTGCCTCGACAGTTTAATGTCGGTGCTGTGAATAGTCAGCCCGCTGCAGGTCCCACACCTTTGTTGCCAGCGGCTACAGTGTTGAATTCTTCTGCTGGCATCGCAAACCTGCAGAAAACCGTCGAGCAACTCCAAGAGCAAATGGCGCAGCTCTCTCGTCAGATGTCCCAACAAAGATTTGAACCGCCTCGTCGGAGCAACGGAAACGGTCAACGAAGAGACTTCGGACCTCGTCAGTTCACTACGGACTCCCGTCCTATTTGTCAGTACTGCGGAAGGCCCGGTCACTATGCTGCAGCCTGTAGACAAAGGCAGGCGCAAGTCCAGGAAATGCATCAGACGTCTAGGCAAGATGGAGGAAACCGATCCTATGACGGACCCCGAAACGGCAACTCCCGACCAGGACTCTTGCGGATGAACCCTCCTGGAAATTCTGCAGCTCCAATTCGCAGAAGAGTGAATTTGATTACTCAGGCTCCCCAGCATGCTCAGCAAGCAGCCATGTGCAACCCTTGGAATGAAGAACGGGAACGGCTCGTTTCTGAACTCCAGCGGGAACGAGAAATGAACCAGGTTTTGACCGAGCAGAACAAGCGACTGGTTGCCCAAATCACTGACGATAGTTCACCAGCTTTAAGCCAATCAGCTTGTGCTAACATCAGCACGTCTGCCACTGCAAGTGAAGGTTGGTCCATGAAGCCAGATCCTCGGAGAAGGGGAGCTACCTCAAAGTTCTCTACCCTTGGCACCCTGCTCTTCTTTTCCCTCTTCTTGGGTGTTTTCCTGGGCACTGTCCAGGCAGGTAACGTGCTCATTGCGCCAGAACACCCTATGCTTTGCATGTCCGATGAGGGCAAGTCTTTTTGGAAACTACCTGAACCACTACAGTGCTATGTGTCGTTCACCGACCCTGACTCTCAACCACTGGCCACAGACGTTTTGCTCTATAAACGCAACTACGTCCAGTACAAGTCAAAGGCATATAAATGCACGAAGGTGAAACAAGAAAAAGACGTGAAGACATATTTCTTTGGTACTCATCACGTAGAACTGGATAAAAAGGTTAACATCCGTGTAGACGCAGATGAGTGCTACAGCATGAAGGAATGGCACAAGTGTTCGGAGGGCCCTCTCGCAAAGATTGGTGACCTCTACGAGACAAACAAACAATTAGACTGGTGGTATCCTGGAGGAGGCATCAATTGCTGTTACTACAAACATTTTGAAATCACCAACTGCTTCTTACACGAAGCTTATGTGTACAAACGACATCACACACAACAAATGGAGAGCACTGCAGGTGATGTCAGTCACTGTGACTATTCTTCGGGTGCATGCCAGCTGAAAGATGGAACCTACCTGCTTTGGGATGTAAATCAGGATGAAGGCTGTGAGTTCCTTCCTTGGAAACCTCTTCCTGGGCATCAATGGGATGAGAATTGGCTCTCGGAAGATGGAAATCTAGCTCTGACCTTCCGTAAAGGTTGGGTAACTAAGGACTGCGAGGGTAAGGAACTCCATGTCAGCGATCAAGGAATCCCTTTCCGTATTCTCGGTCAGAAGCTGTATTGGGCACATCGAGCGAGGACAGTCCGGCAGAAACGACAAGCCAATGAAGCCACAGCTACCTCTGTCCCCGCCATCAGTCCTGACCAGGAAGCTGAAATACAACGCTACTTAGCCAAGGCTGGGAAACCGATCCTGAGAAGCTGGGCAGAGAAGAATGGAATAGTTACCACAGATATCCTTGCCTCCTCACTCCAAGCAATAACGTTGAAGGAGAGTAGTAACATCCGTTTTGCATTCGCCCATGCCCTTGGTGCTGTCTGCAAGATGGCAGCTAATACCTTGGAAATTCTAAAGGCCGATCTTCTGGCGAATCCAACTTTGACTGTGAGAGCAGTTCTCCAGCGTCCAAATGTCTATGCCAGAGCAGGTGGCATGGCGGTTGAAGTCTGGCCCTGTCAAAGTCTAGAACCTGGAAATTATTGGCTAGCTGCCATGAATGAGACATGTACAAAGGAAATCCCTATCAAATTCCGCTACCATGGCGAAGAGCACCTAGGCTACATGGACGTAGTCACAAACATCGTCCAGACTCATGGTTTGCCCGCTGAGTGCAGCCATAGCAAAGAGATTCCATTTCGGTTGCAGAACAAGACCTTGCTCTACAAACCCGATGGAACCTATTCTGAATTGAGAGACATACCAGAACTCCGAATCTTCGACTGGAACTACACGTCCTCCTGGACGTTTGAACCTACCATCTTTCACCAAATTGTCATGTACAATTGGTCAGATTTGCAGACTCAGATCACCTTGAATGAACTACTTGGAGAGCTCAATTTCCAACGGAAAATTCTGGATTCACTAGGAATGAAGGAGAGGTATAATACTTCGACACGAGTAGGAACTCAGAACTTCATTGCCAATATCATGGACGAAGGGTACTTTGGATTCTTGTATGGCCTATCACTGAATTGGTTCCAGATTTGGACCTTTCTGTGTTGTTTCTACATCACTCTGGGTTTTCTTCTGGCACATTGTTTTCCAAACGGAGTCGAAGTTGCTGGAATGTTGAATGTGTCGCGCTTGTGGACCCCACTGCGTGCTTACTTGGCGACCTTGAATCAACGGTGGCGACAAGCGAATTTCCGACCAAGCCGCTCGTCCAGACGGTCACGACCAAATACGCCTGGTACTATGAACGTAGATCCTGAATCGGGCCATGTCAGTATGGACGATCCTGCAGATTCCGCAACTCTGGACAGACTACTACATGAAGATGCTGCTAGCTTCACATCTGAGACCACCACAAAGAGACCTAAGCTTACCCAAGCCGAAATTCCTATGGTCAATCTTGCCACACTACCAAGAGAACCACCTTCGTCGTTCTCTGGAAGACTGGACGCCATACCAGAAAGCTCTGAACATTCTTTCAGTACATTCAGAGTACCTCCTCCTCCTCCTCCTCCAGCTAGATCGACCACACGAGCTAAACGATCACTACAACGAGAAGAAGCAGTTTATTCAGGTGGAGTCAATGCTATCTCTAGTAGTGGACCTCCACTAGCAGCTCTCACCAATATCGCATTGCAGATTGAAACTCTACCTGTTCATGGCTTATTGGATACGGGCAGTGAACTCACCATCATCCACAAGGATCTTCTTGAACAGCTGCCTCCAGCGGTTAACAATACTTTTCTCACGAAGTCAGTTACTGCCACTTCAGTAACGGGCCAACGAATACCGATAATAGGAGCTGTCAAAGCTACCATACATCTGGGACAAGTTAGTTTCGAACAGGAACTCTTTGTCACAACATCCATGACGCACTCCATGATCCTTGGCCTAGACTTGCTCCGAAGGTTCAAGACTGTGGAAGTAGACTTTATCAAACGAAGAGTGAAACTTGGTGATCAATATCTACGACTGACCCGGGAAAAGGGAGTTCCAGAAATAATGGTACTGGAAAAACTTACTGTTCCGCCTCGGTGTGAAATGATGATTCCATGTGCCTATTTGAGAAATGGGTTTGACGGCTCCGGAATTTTTGAACCGCATGTGGAAAATCTAGGAAAAATGAATTTGTATGCTGCACGAGCTTTGCTTCCTTCTATTGCTCATGGATCGACTATAGCCATTAAAGTTCTAAATCCTACACACCAGCCAGTCCCTGTGTATGCCAATACGGTGTTAGGAACGGTGGAAGAATATCAGGGAATCAGCAACGAAGAAGTAGGCTATAGAGTCAATAGCTTGACGACGAATCCTACACCGTCTGAACCTAAGACTGTAAGTTGGATTGAAGAGCAGTTGGATCTGAGCAACACAGACTTGACCCCGGAACAGAAGAAAGAGCTGATCAACATTCTTCTGCGGTTCGAAGATCGTTTTGTTGGACCCGACGGTGAACTTGGAAGGACAGATTGGGTGGAGCATACGATAGACACTGGTGACGCAAGACCCATCAAGCAACAGCCGTACAGAATTCCTGTTGCCCAAAGACGTGTGGTAAAGGAACACATTGATAAAATGCTCAGTCAAGGAGTCATCAAGCCCAGCTACAGTCCGTGGTCATCACCTATCGTGCTGGTCGCAAAGAAAGACGGAACACTCCGTTTCTGTGTGGACTACCGGAAGCTGAATGCAATCACCAAAAAGGATGTTTTTCCCTTGAAACGGATAGACGAAATTTTGGATGCTCTCGGAGGTGCTAGATATTTCACAACTCTAGACATGGCTAGTGGCTACTGGCAAATCCAAATGGCGGATAAAGATGCAGAGAAAACAGCATTCACCACCTTGTACGGCCTGTACGAATTTACTGTCATGCCATTTGGGCTTTGCAACGCCCCAGCTACATTTCAACGCCTAGTTGACATTGTGCTCTCAGGTCTCCAATGGCATAATTGTCTGGCTTACATTGATGACATCGTTGTGTTCTCTCGTACATTCGATCATCACCTTGGTGACCTTCACTCTGTCTTTCTCCGACTACGAGAGGCAAACTTGGTACTAAAGCTCAGCAAATGCACATTTTGCCGAGAGAAGATTATCTATCTTGGTCATCAAATTTCTCGAAATGGTATTGAACCAAATCCAGAGAAGACAAGTGCGATCAGGAACTTTCCGCGGCCCAAGTCAGCCCATGATGTGAGAGCGTTCATAGGCCTGTGTTCCTACTACCGCAGGTTCATTGAGGGATTTGCCACCATCGCTAGTGATCTTCACTACCTGACAAGGAAGAACGTGCAATTTGAATGGACAGAAGGTTGTGAAACTGCCTTTAACGCCCTCAAGGAAAAGCTGACCAGTGAGCCGATTCTTATTTATCCTGATTTTGAGAAGCCATTCTTGGTGACTACTGACGCCAGCAACATTGGTGTTGGCGCTGTGTTGGGCCAAGTACGAGACGATGGAGAACATCCTGTAGCTTTTGCTTCCCGCCTGTTGACCAACACCGAAAAGAACTACACTCCTACGGAAAAGGAATGCCTAGCGATGATATTTGCAGTGAAGACGTTCCGTCATTATTTGTATGGACACAAATTCACCCTGGTCACTGATCATAACGCCTTGTGTTGGATGTTAACATTGAAAACACCTAACGGGAGAATAGCTAGATGGGCCATGGATATGAGAAACTACAACTATGACGTCATACATAAGCCGGGAAAAAGCAATAAGGTTGCAGATCCATTGTCCAGGTACATCCCCGAGAGTTGTGAAACCTCTGTGAAGGAAATTTGTGATGATGACAATGACGATGACCAAATACCATCGTATAGGGTGAACGCACTCATTTGTGAAGAAAGTGATGCAGAACTCCAAGAAATTAAGAAAGAGCAAGCGGAAGATCCTGATTTCAAGGACATGATCTCGTATTTGCGAGATAAAGAAATTCCAGAAGATCCAAAGCAAGCTGCTGAAGTAATCATGGCCTCCCCACGTTACAGTTTGCAGGACGGAGTTTTAATCCATCTCTATCCTAAATTCGCGCCTAGAGGTGTTCTAAACGAACAGCTTGCTATCCCGCAGAAAAGAAGATTGGCCTTGCTACAGGCTTATCATGATCAACCTATGGGAGCTCACCTTGGATACGGGAAAACTTACCTGAAGCTCTTGGAACGGTATTTTTGGCCAACAATGCATGCCGACGTGAAGAAATACTGTGACACCTGTCATGGCTGCCAAGCCCGGAAACGGCCAGTCAAAAAGTCAAAAGCTCCAATGGTCCCCATAAAAGTTGGAGGCCCATTTGAATGCGTAGGCGTGGACATCCTTGGTCCATTTCCTATGTCTCAGTCTGGCATGAAATACATCATTGTATTTATGGATTACTTCACTAAGTATCCAGAATGCGCTGCCATCCCTGATCAGACTGCAGCCACAGTTGCGAAAATCTTTGTGACCGATATCCTTTGCAGACACGGTGCACCCAGACGTTTGTTGTCCGACCGTGGAACCAATTTCATGTCAGAATTGCTGGCCGAAGTTCTAGCTCTCTGTGGAACTTTAAAGGTTTCTACCTCACCCTATCATCCTCAATGCGACGGAATGGTAGAACGGTTCAACCGAACCCTCCTGGGAATGCTCACTACCTATGTGAACACCGGAAACACCGATTGGGACGTGTATCTTCCTTTGGTTCTGTTTGCATATCGCAGCGCAGAACACGAAAGCACAAAAATGTCTCCGTTCAGAATGGTCTACGGTAGAACGCCTCTTCTACCAACTGACGCAGCTTTGGCCTTGCCTGAACTCAACTACAATGACGCGCCAACCTATGCTGAAGAATTGACTTCACAGCTCAGAGCTGTGTGGAGTATTGCCTCTGACTTGCTTAGACAAGCACAAGACAAGCAGAAGACCCTCTACGACAGAGGAACATGCTGGCCTGAGTGGCGTATTGGGGACAAAGTCTTAATGAATTTTCCCAAGCGAAGAAAACTGGCCTTGCAATGGGACGGTCCCTATGTCATCACAGGACTGCGCCTTCCAAACGTTGCTATCACTCCAATTCATGGGAAAAGAATGGGTCAAGAACAAATTGTCCATAGCAACAGATTGAAACTCTATCGCGAACCTTTTGTCCCTGGAATAGCGGGGAGTTCAACAATAACTTTTATATCATTTTAAAGCTTAGAATGTGCTTGTTACAACTAGGTACAGTATAGCTGTCTCATTTCAACTCTTCGGCTTGAACAACATGATTTTTGAACAACGACTTGCAATAACATGAAAACATTTCTTGAACATGGATTTCTCGAAGCGCGGGAAAGTTAACGAAAAGCGACCAGTTCAGATTTCAAAAGAAAAGTCTTCCCGAGGGCTATTTTTTCTGAAATTGTTTAACGTGTAAAGAAGCTCAAGATTTTGAGAAAACGTAAATTTTGTCCGATTTTCGTCAAAATTTTCAAGTTTGGACGCTTATTTCTCTCGAACTGAAAGTCAAAATGCAAAACAATGAAAAATAGCCCTCGGCAATTGTCTCAAAAATACGAGTGTAAAGCCATTTTTTAATTGATTGCATGAGCTGAGAGAAATCCGTGTTCAAAACAATCTAGTTGCGATTTTCAAAATTTCACATTTTCGCTGCTGTGCGCCGGCAGAGATACCGCAAAGAGCTCTCCTTTGGGCGTAAGATGTCTTTTAGGACCACAAGTATGGACAATACTTGACCGACGGACCAGCGCTGTTGAAGCTGTCGAAATCTTGCAATATTTGATTTTTCGGAAAATGGCCGGTTTTGAACCTCGAAAATCAATTTTCGCTGTTATCTCTTAAACTTTAAGGAATCGAAGAAAACTCTCAAAAGCAAAGTTGTAGGTCTTGGTGAGAGGATTCGAATGACTATAAGTTCATCCACGTAGGGTGGTTACAATGCAAGTTATGGCGGAATAAAGCAAATTTCTCCAAAACTCAAATTTTCAAGCCGCAACTTTTCTAACATGTTTTATAGGGTAAATAATGTAATTGTAGCAAATTTGAATAACTTTCAACGACAATTGCGCTTTTAAAGCCCAAAAATACACGAACCCCAACCAGCACCTTAAGACAAATCCAATTTTAATTGATTGGGAGGCCTTTGTACAGAAGGTCATTCCGGAGTCACTCATCCAATTATGCCCCCAAAGAATTCCAAACTGTACTACATATATTTTATTTGTGTATATATATATATATATATATATATATATATATATATATATATATATATATATATATATATATATATATACATATATATATTTTAAGCTAAAATATGAGTTACTGTTTTACAGTTAAATCATTCAAAAAACTGATGGCGGGCCGGACTATCGGCCCGCGACCCGGCCCGGCCCGTGTGCTTCGGCCCGCGGCCCGGCCCGGCTCGTAAACTTTGGTCGTCTGCCCGCCCGGCCCAGCCCGCGGGCCGGGCCAGGCATTGGGCCGTAATGCAGGCCTTTAGTCATAACAGAGAGCCTGCCAGCTGTCACACTCTTCTTGATATTATGTACTACTGTAAAATATGGGGGAGCTAGGGAATTTAACCACTGAGCTCACGCCCCAAATTCTACAAGGAACTGTGCGCAAGGACGCTGACCAGCGACTGCGGGTGGAGATCTTTAGTCCAGGCGGCACTTTCTCCACCGACTTGCCTCGCAAAGGGACACGGATAAATTTTGGGGGACGCCAACGGGGCGCCAAACAAAGATTAGGGACGCCCGCACAAAGATTTAAGCTCAGTTCTGGACCGGCTCTGGGCTATTCCCAGAACTCTACCTAGCTAGTGGAATAAAATTAAATCAGTTAAGTATTAATAAAATAAATTAAATTAATTAACAAAAGACGACTGGATGGTTTATTAAGGGCAAACACGGCAAGTACAGTACAGGCAAACCTTCCGGGATACCCGGAGGGGACAGTGGAAGATAGCGGGTTACCCGCAACACCGTCACAAAAACAGGATACGATGGGGGAAATAAGCAGTAGGGGAGGGGACCAGCAACAAACGGGGGACAAAGGAAATCGCAGTACAAATGGGGAGGGGGTGATAGCTAGCAAAGAAGTCGCGGGGGGAACGGGGGCAACCCCGCGAATTGGGAGAGGGAAAGGAAGGGGGGAGTTAAGAGTTAGACAAAAAGAAGTAGAAAAGGGGTTAGGGGTAGGAAAGGAGATTAGAAAAGGTAAATTGGAGTTAATTTCCAAAGGAAAAACGAAACAAAGTCACTTACGTTTAGGTGTGGAATGCCAAAGGTGGGGGCCCCCCCAATCTCAAAAGACAGCCACTCAGCAACTTAACAAAACTCCCAACTGATTATAATAAGTCTGAGTCAGCATTGAAAGGAGACAAACTGGAAAAAACCAGTTTTTGTCAGCATCTGCTGACTTGCATGACATGTCTTTGCAGACAGAACATAAAAATTACAACAGTTACATAAGGGGGAATTTTTAGAGACCTTTTGGGAATTTTGGGAGAAAAATGGAAAAAGGCGAAATGTAAATATTGGAAAGGGAGGTGATAGCGCAGTCGCTATCAGCCACATTACATCTCCCCAGAGCTTAAAGCACGAGCCCCGACGAGTGCCAGGGGGAAAAGGAAAAAGGAAAAAAAGGGAATTTTAAGGGAATTGGGATGCACAGTTGCCAATTATATATATAAAGTCAGTAACAAACAAATACGTATATATATTTATAGGTAGAATCAAAATACAAAGATAAGCTCAAAGTAAGGGGCTTGGGATGGAGAAAGAAGCCTTGAATTTATTAAAGCATTATTCTTTTTGAGAGATTAGAATAGGGAAGGGAGAAGGGAATGCCACAACCCACCAAGGTTCCGGTCATATAGTATGCCAGCTTCGTAGGGCTATCTCAGGTACGGTGGGGCTACCCCGGCAACCTATACGAGCGCCCTAAGGGGGGAAGAGGGGGGAGGGGGTCACCTAGGCTACGCCGTCGAACCCTTAGGCTCAAAGGCGGTCTCGGACGTATTTTTGATGGGAAAAGGTCGGAAAATTTCGCAAAGGGACTAGAAAATGGGTATTGGCTCACATACATACAGACCACATTTATACCCCATCACGCCCGTTAGGGCCTACGGTACACTCATACACACATTCATACAGAAGAACAGACATACAAGCCAATGCCCGACGGTATGTTTTACCGTAAAAAGAGTGAAGGGAAAAGGGAAGGGATTCGAGAACAGAAAAGACACTACATCCGAGACATAAATTTACCCCTCTGCGCAAATTGACCTACTTCGCGACAGTCATTGGAAAAAGACCCTAGCGGCCCTACTTTTTTTGGACTGGGAAAGGAGAACAAAACTGGCAAAATATATGGACTACCCCACATAGAATCAAAAGAAAGTGGCAAGAAAGGGGGGTGGGATTTTTGTCGGTCATAATCTCTCAAAAAGAGGCGCTTTCATTTGAGTGAAAGGAAAGAAAAATGGAAAAATGGGAAAAAGGAATTTGGTTTGAGCTTAAGAAAAAGGTTTTGTGATTTGATTAATTAAAACAACAACAAAGAAAAAATGCAAAAATCACCGTACAAAAGATATGCTATACATGACAAGAATAGAAAATAGACTATGAAAATATGAAAGGCGAAACAAATTACAAAATTTATACAAAGTTCCATAATACCACCAAATTTGTTCTTCTTAGGATGATTCAGAGCTGGAGGAACGGAGGGAAGGAGACGTAGGATACCCATCATTGTTCAGCAGAAGGGCACAGGGACTATAACAGTGTCCAAACAGCACTGGCAAAATAGGAGTTGGTGCCATAAATCCAATAATAGCATAATAGAAATATAATCATCATAATCCAGAAAATTGAGGCCAGAATCCAGGGGCGGAGTGACGTTTAGGGTGCGCCATGTGGGGACCATAGGAGACAATACCACATTCATAGGGGACGCTGTCGATGGGCAGGATCAGGGAGGGGACGGGTCATGAATAGCCACAAATGTACAACGATGGGATTCACCAGAATTGGAGGTAAAATGTTAGTAGGAAGGATGGGACGGAAGGGCAGGGAGGGACGGGAGGACAGGCGGGACGAGGGACAGGGGAGGGATCGGCCTACCAGCCGCGGAGGACCGGGGGAACGGGGATCGATCGGGAGGGGTTCGTCCGCCAATTGGGGGAAGGCAGGGTTGTAGTGGGTGATACCTGCCGCCGGGCAGTATACGTCCTTGAACCTGAGGTTTGGATGGGTACCCGCCATGAAGACACTATGGCGGTTAATGTCCATGACGAGGGGAGCCGCACGGAGACTGGCCGGAGGGTTACGATCGTCGAAAAAGGGTGGATGGGAGTAGCCGCGGCGACGCCGTTCCGCCATGGCTCTGATTCGCTGCCGTAGGATGTCCTGGAAGGCTGAGAATTGGGCCTGGGTCAGGGGTTCGCGGGTCTTGGGGTCTAGGAAGAAATCGTCTAGACCACCTTTGAGAAACCACAGGAGGACTTCCAGCCAGATCCGTCCGGCGACGTTATGACCGGTCCACGCGGCAGGGTTGTAGAGGTCCGGGTAGACGTCCGGGTCCATTTCTCCGATGGACGCGGCAGGTTGGCCGTTGATGAGGGGGGCCAGGACTCCAGTACCCCAGAGAGGGTCATCCGAGGTCTCAGCAAAGAGGTGGGTGGGGTAGGTGACGAGATGGATTCTCGTACAGGAGTTCGAAGGCTATGCGGATCATAGCCCGGATGTTGAGGCCACCTGCCCAGTTGGCCTTCAGGGGCTCTGGGGACGAGTTCATCATTTGGGACACTTGGGTTTTTCCGGGTGGTGGACCGGGAACGATGCTCGGTTAGCGCAGGAGGGGCTACCCCTCGCTGAGCTGCCGCCAACTGAGCATCTAGACTAGCGGCTTGGGTTGGTCTTCTGCTACAATCTCAGTGGAAGTGGGCGAGGCCGCCGAACGACGTCCTGAGGCGGTCTCGGCTAGCGGGCGGGGACCAGATCGAACAGCTGATCCGGACAGCTGGGGGGTGGGGACAATCATTCCCCGCTGGGAGGGATAAGCGGTGTGGGAACAGGACCAACGCTAACTCCAGGATGTCTGGAAGTACTATATCTCTGTGGCACGTCAATTCTGGATTGGGGTGAGCAGACGTTCATCTCTGAGTCTGCTGCTGAGGGGGAGGCGGGGACCTAGGGCGCGGTCTGGGTTGGGGCGGAGGCGGGGGAGGGGGCGTGCTCGCAGCCTGAGCACGACTGGAACCGGAGGCAGCGCTCGCGCCAGATTGGGCACTGCCGGACGTATCGCAGCGTTCCCGGGAGCGTTGTCGGATTCGGACTTGAGCAGGGAGAGGGGGCGGGGTTTCTGTCGACGGTGACGGTTGGAGGGGTCCCCGGGGTGGGGTCGGCCGTGGCGCGCTGCCGTCACCCGTTGCCAGTCAGTCTCGACCCATGGGAGTTGGGGGTAGTGCCACTGAGACCACTGACAAATAAACCGGACAAAGGGGAAGAACACTGCTTCGCGAAGGATATGGGGAGGTGGGACGGGGGGGGGGGGGTCAAAGTCCAAATCAAGGGACCAAAGGGGGGACGGGCCAGGGGCCGGTTGTTCGACAGGACCGACAAACATGATCTCCTCATAAATGGCGGTTTGCTCCTGACGCTGACATCGGGAGGGGCGTGCGTCTAGAGCGGTAAATTCCAGGGCTGGGTAGAGGGGGCCGGCACCCAGACGACGATGCTGGACGACGTCTTGGGTACCTCGGGGGCCGTAGGATGCCGTGGGTGCCAGTTGGAGGGCCATTTGAAGGTCACAGATATTGACTTGCCGGGCTGCCCGGTGAGCCAGTGTAGCATGGGTATAGACATCGTGTACAGCATACACGATGTCCTGGATGTGGTGTATCGGATTAAGGTTGGAATGGTCAACCTTTCCGTTGTTGGTGATGTCACTAGGCTAGCTACCTGCTTGGCTTAGTATATCATCATCAAAAAGGGGCTGGGTTTACGTTGCAAGTCACGTAGCTCCCCCAACGTGTACGTTTGGGATTGGGTGGGTTCCCCCCCTTGCTATACGGGGAGCTACGTGATTGGGGGGGGGGCAAATTCTCACTAGGGGGCGCTCGTGGGAGGGTTCAACCCAACACTCGCTTCCCCCCCTTCAGTCTTAGTACTTCTGTCAACGTGTACACCCGCTATATTCCTCTCTAACTTTACTCCCCCTTCTACTGTATATATTTTGCACTGTATTGGTACGTTGGCCTGCCGGCCTATTCTACTGTAAGTCTTTATTGTATTGTGTGTGACTGTTTTGTATAACTGAGGGCCCGGCCCATAACTGTCTTTTATTATTCTTTATAATAATATTTGTTGTTTTCCATTATTAAACTGTTGCTACTATCTTTAATTAGGCTTGAGTCTACTGAGCTCCTGCTAGGTAGGTAGTTTCTGCCTGAATCCATATAGTGAGAGTGAAGAGGCATCTTTTCACTTAAGGCAGGTAATTACCCGGTTTACATCTGGCGAGGCTGTCCCGACCGTCTCCTGTAGTCGGTTCGTTGTCTATTTGTGTACGGTCTCCGCATCCGTCAGGCTTCGGGTGTGGTAACGGTGCTTGTACGTAGATTCCGGTACTTGCCCCGCTACAGTGGGGGAGAGGGTCCATACCATGGGCGCAACAGGTCTGTTCCTTAGGATTGGGGAAGTGGTACTCCGACGTTAGGCCGGACAGATGGGACGGCGGTCCGTGCAAAAAGCCTGCTCAATCGGTAGCCTGGCTGGGCCAGGTAGGCATTTCACGGACCACTTGGGGGTTTTGGGGAGCTGCAACGCGTTTCAAACGGGCAACCGACTAGAGGAAACTCTTGCAGCTCGACCATATTCATGTGAAGGTGGGGTATGCCAAAACACCCTGATAACCGCCGGGCATCCCCTGAGGCTCCATGGGTAATCAGGCATCACCCCAGAGGAGTTCTGGGGTCCTTTGTCAGAATACTCCGCAGCAAACAACATATCTATGGACTTAGCTTTCCGCAATTTAACCGAGGGGGGGGGTACGTTTTGCGATATGAATGGGGAATGTCAGGTGCTGCTGCCAGCACTGGGGAAACAAACCCGGCTGGGCCAGGTTGTTGGGATGTTTGGGGGGAGGCATGTGCCTCTTTGTACGCTTGGGAATTAGTTGACCGGTAAGAAGCGGTGGAGGCATGACACTAGGTAGGGGATTGTGCCAACTCTGGTGTCGGGAATTGGCACACTTGAGGGCGGAGGGAGAATGGGTTGGCTGCAGGGGAAGGGGTGTCAGCCGGCGGAGTACCAGCTGGGCGGGACGGCGGTCTGCCGCCATCCGACAAGACTGAACCGGGACTAGGGACTGGAGGGTGTTCTGTGTACCGTACAATAGGGTTCACAAGTAGAAATTCAGTCACAGGGGGTCGGGACGGGGTCTCCGCGGACAGGCCCGCAGGAGACTGTTGAGGACCGGGTTCAGGGACGGGCTGGGTATTGGGGAGGGTTTGAGAGCCGGGCTGCCCAGTCTCTCTTGTGGGGGAATTCTGGCTCATCGGTAGCACCGGATTCCAAAAGGCTTGGTCGAGTTCGGGAAACTGGTCAAGGCTGTTGACGTCTAAGGGCTGAGGAGGATCAGGTCGTCGTATTCGGTGCCAAACAAAGCCTTCGCGGAAATTGGTCGAGTTTCTCCGGCTCATACAAAAGCCAGAGACCAGCACCGAATTGAGCATGAATCAACCTCAGTGTCTACTAAGGCACTGAAGTTGCATGGAAGCACCAGCTCTGAAACATACAAAGAGCAGTGCACACACAGACAGAAAAAATGAAAAATCGCGGGGGGTGGGGGTGGGTGTGCTCCCAAGGGGGGGAACAGGGAGTGTGCTGGAGTGCGGAATGTACCGGACAAGTTTTACAATAATAACAATAGGGGAGGGGGGTTACTTTTTATGGGTGAACTACAGAAGGGGCAACGAAAAACCCAGGGCAAGGGGAAGGACAGGACAGAATTTTGGGATAAGGACAAGAGGGATAAAGTTTGGAATTTCAACCCGAACGTGTTGAAATTCACCAAACAGGGTATGTAGGGTGGGCCGTGCCCCATTCGAGCAGATTGGCCTCATTTCGACCATCGGTCGAAATATCTGAAAAGAAAACCATAAAACAGGACATGGTATACAGGTACATACGTAAGGCAGTGGAAGATAGCGGGTTACCCGCAACACCGTCACAAAAACAGGATACGATGGGGGAAATAAGCAGTAGGGGAGGGGACCAGCAACAAACGGGGGACAAAGGAAATCGCAGTACAAATGGGGAGGGGGTGATAGCTAGCAAAGAAGTCGCGGGGGGAACGGGGGCAACCCCGCGAATTGGTAGAGGGAAAGGAAGGGGGAGTTAAGAGGTAGACAAAAAGAAGTAGAAAATTGGTTAGTCGTAGGAAAGGAGATTAGAAAAGGTAAATTGGAGTTAATTTCCAAAGGAAAAACGAAACAAAGTCACTTACGTTTAGGTGTGGAATGCCAAAGGTGGGGGCCCCCCAATCTGAAAAGACAGCCACTCAGCAACTTAACAAAACTCCCAACTGACTATAATAAGTTTGAGTCAGCATTGAAAGGAGACAAACTGGGAAAAACCAGTTTTTGTCAGCATCTGCTGACGTGCGTGATCTGTAATTACAACAGTTACATAAGGGGGAATTTTTAGAGACCTTTTTGGGAATTTTGGGAGAAAAATGGAAAAAGGCGAAATGTAAATATTGGAAAGGGGGGTGATAGCGCAGTCGCTATCACCCACATTACACTACGAAAGAAACAGACTCCGTTGTTTTCTATTGGAATAGTCGCCTCATAGCTCAGACACTGGGCACCCTGACGCACACTTTGGGCGCCCTAACGCAACAGGCGCCATAACCCAATACAATCCGTTAAGCCAGCTCCTTCTGTTTGGCTGACCCAGTTCTGATATGTGTCTCCTTCTCTTTTTGAAATTTAATGTTTTTATTTGAAATGGACCGCTAGTTTACACCTAAATTTTAGTTTGAAACAGAACGTAGAACTTTTCCATTGCAGTGCTGAGCATTTTTTCCTGTTGCACCAACATCTGAAATTGCTTCCTGCGATCTCTACAGCGGTTCTAATTGTAAAGATCAAAGTAAAACGCCGGCTGTATACAGCAGTAATCGTGTGCCTATTATTCGCGGCAATTTCCTTTGATCTTTACAGTTACAGTAGCTATATAGAAGGCAGGAAGCATTTCAGATGTTGGTGCAAGAAGACAAAATGCTCAACATCATCGATTCTATCGAACAAATTTTAGAAAGTTCAAAAATTTTGAAATTAAAAACTTTTTAAATTTTTATTTTTAAATTTTTAAAAGTTTTACCAAAATACGAACGCATTTGGATCATCCAATTAGTTTGTTTTGAGGGGGGATTGTGGAAAAGATCCGTTGTTTCTGTTCAAGTAACAAATTCAAGTGATTCATTAACGGCTGATCCGTTAATGCGTCAACTCGGAAGTCAAACCGATCCGTTCCCTGCCAATCCGATCTAAAGCGTTGGCGATCTGTTCCGGTCCATTCTCGAATTTAATAATTTAGTATCAATCACATCAATAATAAGAGTAAGTTTGCATTGTTAATGTTACAGGAATTACCTCTGCAGGTCACATTCAGAGAGAAATGGAATGATCCTAATTTAATATATTCCGAATCAGATTATCCGGTTAAATTTGTATCAGTTCCTCGAGGAAACAGTTCATATCAAGTTTGGAAACCCGATACCTTCTTCCAGAACGAGTTGTCAGGTTATAAACATGGGCTTGATACCGTGAACGAGTTGACCAGAATATATCCAAACGGAGATGTTTTATATAGTGTTCGGTAAGTAGAATGCATCTATGACTAACGTCTATCACCGAGTGGATATCTCATATCTGTTTAGATTTGCCAGCATTCAATATTTAGCCAAAAGCAGTCTACACCTGATCACGTCCCGCAACGCGTGCGAAGGCAACCTCTCCGTTATTCTACTATTATTACTGGTTATACTGCTACTACTACTACTACTACTACTACTACTACTACTACTACTACTACTACTACTACTACTACTACTACTACTACTATTAGGAATATTATTAGTTGATAGTTGCCAAGAATTAAAGTACATGGGCTAGTTCTGTTTAATCGATTTTGTTTAGTTCTTGTTTTCCTTAGTTTATCGGTAGTTTTGTCTGCTTGTTTTCACTACTTCACTTCCATTTCAGACTATCACTGGTAGTTTCTTGTCCGATGTCATTCATACTCTTTCCATTCGATACGCAGACATGCACCATTGATTTTGCTAGTTGTAAGCATACTGCTTTATTCATCTCTTACTGACATCTCGAAGCCCTAAAATTTATTTTAGAAACATGAAATTCCTGCTTAAAACCTTATTTTAAGTAAGGTCTTTTGGAATGCAGAATAATTACATCAGGATAACGTGGGTGAAGAGGCAGAAGTTGCCGACCTACCCACACCGGTGAAAAGACAAATTTTCCTTCTAGACTTTCACGGCTAGAAGGAAAAAGAGTATGTGTGGTATCTTGGTCAAAAGGGAAAATTGGAATACTCCTCAGGAATTTTTATCAAAAATTGCCTTTAAGCAAATGCTAGCAATGTTTTCAAAAGGTTTCTTATGAATCGGCAACAATCTTCATCCAATCATCATTTTTATTTGTTTTGGCCAAAACTGTAAAATAGTTTTATGGCAGAGTCTCTTAAAATTTCGGAATTTTCAGGGCATATAGATCCCTCGTCAAAGTCTTGGTAGAGCCGCCAGAATCGCATAACGTGCTAACGTAGGAATACGTAGCGAATCAAAGCAAATGAAAGCTTAATGTGAACGAGTTCACGATCTTGTCCGACATTAATGTCTGGCGTACGCCTTTACCCAACCAGAAAGTAACAAGTATGAGAATGGGAATGGTTTTTCGCTAGTCGGGCAATGCGTAAATCTATTTGCGCGAAAGCTTATGTAAATTTCAGATTATTCAACTGGACGTAGCATGTTAATAAGTATTTAAATGTATTATAAAAGTGAGAAAAGATTAATCATGGATCCCCTTCTTCATTAAGCATGTACTGTACAAGCTACTAGAACACGTGAAAGATCTAAATGAACATAGCACCGTTAATAACATTCTTGCTGGAACTAAAAGTAAAACTGGGAGGGAAAAAGAATATATGTAAGGCGTCTTTCCTGTCCGCTATTACTTGGCACAGCTGTTCTATAAAATTTGTTTTTCGAATTTACTTTTTTAAACAAGTTTTGCTTAAATGTTGGCAAATGAATACAATTAAACTATTCTGTTTGAGATGCCTATACCACGGACGATATCATTTATACCTGGAAAGATAACTACCCTATTCAGATGCGGAGTGGTCTATCATTACCAAGTTTTGAAATAAGTGATACCTTGTCCAGCCGTTGCACCAGCAAAACTAATACGGGTACGGCGTATGCATGCATCCAAATTTGGTCAACAATGCTAACCATTATTATATTGTTTCAGGTAGTATTTGGGGCCGCGGCTAACGGCAGGTCACCTGCCAGTGTTCAAATCAACAGTTTGAAATTTACAGTTTAGAGTAACTAAGCTTAAAATGAGCTCTAAATCTAGCTATGCTAAAAGTAGAAGCAATACACATAAACTACGCCACGCAAAACTATTGTTAGCTTTTCTTACTGTAGCACATCTTGTTTCATTCACTGCAAATTAAAGTTTTATTGGACGACAGTAATCAAAATACTTTCGGTCTCTCGACGTTTGAAAATATGTACATTTGGCGTTAAATCTCAATACTTCTCTTCTTCATCATCTTCCTGCTCCAGTGCCGACACTCGACAGTACTAAAACAAAACTGGATATGAGTCAAGGAGGGCCATGGTTTGGAAGCTATAGAGCAGCATATTTACACTAACACTGTACAAAGCCTGGTTTTGCATGGATTGTGTGTACAGTCAGTGTACACTTACACTACACTACATTTTTCTAATATAACATTCGAAAATTATCTTAGCAGTCATAATAGCTGCACTGCAAACTGCTCCAGGCAGGCCCCTCCAAACACTTATTTCAGGATGTTGCGAATATAAAGTGCGATGTAGTTTTTGGCCTTTGACATCTAATCGTACTATGGTCGTACGTTTAGCAGCGATTTTTTACCCAGCCGAAGCTGAGGCATCTGAAAAATTTGACCAAGGCATGAGAGTTTCAATCGGGATGATTGGGTTTGAATGACATTAGTCTCACCCAGGCACAAGTCTCACTGAGGCACAATTAGTCTTACTCAGGCACAAAACGGTCTCACTGAGGCACAATTATTTCAAAAAAGTGTACATAGATTCTGACTTTAATTTGATACCAAGAAGATCAATGTAATAACGCAAAAATGTAATATTTGCGTTTAAACTAAACTAATTAATCGGAAAGAATTTGTTTGTTATTTAAGCGGAGGGGGGTCGCTTTGGGTCAAAATCGATAGACACGGATTTTGCTCATTTTTACACACAATATAGCTACATGTGTTCCCAAAAACAAGACAAAACATTAAAGTTCGAAATCAAACTGTGGCAGAGATATTCAGCTATAAATTTGGAAAACTTGAAAATCACTGTGATTTGCCCTCCAAAGTCATGCTGAGACAGAACGGCTGCTTAATTTGGGTCAACTAATATGGCAAGTCAATTCTGTGGGTTGACTAATATTTTAATACTAAAAGGACTCCGGGATATCCAGCCAGTCGTTCACACTACATTTTTCAATTGTGAACTGAGCCTTTTTCAGCTAACTGTGCCCTCAAACTTTAACTTGCCTTAACTTTCAGATACTACATTTCAGACACATAGTTCTATTAGAAAAGTTGTTCAGCTCTTCAGTAGCTATCGAATGATACCCAATTTGTCTATATTTTGGAAATTTCAAAAATTGACTTTTGTGACCTGTAAGCGATCAAAGGAGCCGACACGACAGAAAAGTTCTACCCTGCAGCATTTACCTTTACCATAATGTCAGGCAGGCATTAAGAGTTTTATATGCCAATTTTGGTGACTTTCGAGTGTGGTGTGTAACGAGTGAGAAATTATTAAAAGAGCGTGAAAATTGTGCAAAATGATGAATTTTGGCAAAATTAGCACATTTTGTGGCAAGTTTTTTGAGAGCACTACAAACGGTAGAAATTTGCAGCTACTGTCATAAGCATTCTGTGTATGCGTAGAGTGCAACTATCTATAAGCGATTTCTGTAGCTTTTGCCAATCGTGCAGGAGAGGCGAAAATGTTTTGCTGGTCCGGTTTTTCATGGTACAAAAAGCACCAATTTTCCGAAATTTTGACTTTGAAAAATCGCCAAAAATCCGATACTCAACAGAATTGTTCCACAAGGGTTAGTTGCACTCTCTGGTATGTCCTTAACATGTACAACAAGGTTGCAGCGCTGTATCTTGCATACAGCGAAAAATTTTTCTGCCACAACCTTTTTAACCTAACTTTTTCATTTTCTGATGTTTAACACATGTCGAGATCACATTTGAAGGGCTCTACAGAACGATTGAATAAATATTACGCAAAACGCACCTGTCTTGTTTTGGCCGGGACCCAGTAGGACTACAAAATATGTGAAAATGAGCAAAATCGGAGATGGTCGAAAAGTCGGCCAAAAAGCGACCCCCCTTAAGTTCACAAACAATTAAGAAGTTTGTAAGCTATAACCACAAGAGATAAGACAAAAGCGACTGGTGTACTCTGTGGTTCTTACACATTCTAAAACCATATATATTTTTAGTTTTTGAGAAAATTTAAACGGTTTATTCCACTTATGCCTAGTGGAATTCTGCCTACTCATCGTCAAAACTCAAAATTGGAAATATGCCTACTCGCATATGCCTGTACCACAAGAGATAAGACAATAGCGACTGGTGTACTCTGTGGTTCTTATACATACTAAAACCATATATATTTTTAGTTTTTGAGAAGATTTAAACGGCTTATTCCACTTATGCTTAGTGGAATTCTGCCTACTCATCGTTAAAACTCAAAAGTGGAAATATGCCTACTCGCATTTAGCATAGCTAAGAAGTGGAATTGTGCCTACTACAAATCTCAAAAATGGAATTGTGCCTACTGTTTCGTCTTAACTTCTGAAACGTACTTTCATGTTTGATTTTACCGTTTCTGTTGATGGATTTGCATAGCCGGATTATTGAAAATACAACAACAATAGTAAGAACAAATAACAACCTAGTACAAAAGATAGAACTAACATCATTTGTTATAAAATGTTTCAAGATTTTGCGTTGAAATTTAAGTTTTTTATTGTTGTAATTTTTGAAATTGAAAAAGTAATTTAGAATTTAAACTCAAACTGAAATTTCTTCGTCATAGTGTAAAATGATTTGAACTTTGAAGATTAAACGTAAATTAATATCTTCATGCTGCATAGATCACTTTTTCACAATATTCCCTAAGCCAAAACAGCGTTATAGTTTTCACAAACTGTGATATTTTATTTCTTTGTCATTCTGAAATAAAATTGAAATTTTAAGTTCGCAGTCGGAGAGACTGCGGTGACTTATCGTAATCGGTGACTTATCTACACTACCTAGTAGACAAACAGTAGGCGTAATTCCACTAGGCATAATTCCACTTTTGAGATTTTCTCAGTAGGCAGAATTCCACTTTTGAGTTTTGAAACTGCTGAGCGGCAACATCAAAAGAGTAGGCACAATTCTGATGTGAACTATGCTAAGAATACCAAGAAATTAGTTTTAAAAATGTGATTCAATCCTATAGTTACTTTCTATATATGTATGGAATATAGTTGAATCAGATATAAGTTGCCGCGCTCTCATCATTGGCGCACTGGAAATCTGTTCTGTACTTTGACTCTAATTTCTGCCATGGCTATGATTGGCCAACTAAATTCATTTGACAGTACAGAAGAGAACTGGACCACGTATATGGAAAGATTGGATCAGTTCCTTATAGCGAACAATATCCAAGAAGATATTTGGAAACGGGCGGTGTTTCTAAGCACCATAGGCTCAAGTACTTTTTCGCTGTTGAAATCCTTGGTATCCCCAGCCAATCCTGGTGACTTACCTTTGGATCAATTAAAGGAAACCCTTCGTCAACACTTTGAGCCACGTCCTCTGAAGCTTGCTGAAAGATTCAAGTTTCACAATCGACGACAACAAAGTGGCGAATCCATTAGCCAATTCCTAGCCCAACTGCGTAAATTGGCCCTTTACTGCGAGTTCAACGATCTTGACGAAACCCTACGAGACAGATTTATCTGTGGCTTAAACAACGACGGTATTCAGCGCAAGTTGCTGGGTGAAAGGGATATATGCCTCAACAGAGCTTTTGAACTAGCACAAAGTATGGAAATGGCAGCCAGTAATGCTAAACTACTACAAGAGTCACAAGGAAGTGAATCAACGTCACAAGTAAACAAGGTCACATCAGGTCACTACAAAGATACAAAGCGACCCCCGAAATTTCCGAAACCTACCAAGTCTACTCAAAGCTGCACACGATGCGGCAAAAACAACCATGACAGCAAGGACTGTTACTTCAAAGATGCAACATGCCATAATTGTGGCATTAAAGCACACATCAGTGCAGCCTGTCGTAAACCGAAAGGTCACAAAAAGGTTGGTACCGCTCAAACTTTCAGCTTCTTTTGTTGTAGCTACCGGAAGTCTTGATAAGCAATCTGCGATCGCGTTGTTCGCAGAACTCTTGTACTCTATTGTGTAGTTGTATGCTGAAAGTAGAATTGCCCATCTTAGCAGTCGATTTGCAGCATATTGCGGTACTCCGGTTTGGGGAGCAAATATCTTCGTGAGCGGCTTGTGATCTGTATACAATGTAAATGATCTTCCGATGAGGTATCTGTAGAACTTTTTGAAGCCGAAGATTATGGCCAAGGCCTCCTTTTCTATTTGGGAGTTACTTCCTTTCTGCATCAGACAAGGTTTTAAAAGCCGCAGATATTATCTTCTATCCATCTTTAGTGCGATGTGAAAGAATGGCTCCTACGCCCAGATCAGATGCGTCACAAGCCAATACCAAAGGCAATTTAGGGTCGTAGTGAGCTAAGGCTTTGGTTGACGACAGACTACTTTTTAGGTCTTGGAAAGCTTGGCTGTGCTTCTGATCCCACTTCCACTGAACTCCTTTCTTTAGCAAATCTGTTATTATAGCTGTAGTGGAAGATAGATTTGGTATGAACTTCGCGTAGTAGTTTATCATCCCCAAAAAGCTTTTAAGTTGTGACGAGTTTTGTGGCTCGGGAAGATTTAGGATAGCCTTCACTTTGTGTTCAATTGGAGTGATGCCTTGTCCACTAAGGTTCAGCCCAAGAAATATAGTTGGTGTCAGAAATTCGCACTTAGGCAGGCCTAAGCGAACTCCATGTTGTCTCAGGCGTCGGAACACTTGCTCCAAGTTTTTCAGATGATCCTGAGTCGTGGCACCCGTTATGACAATGTCGTCGAGAAACCAAAGACCTAACAAAGATATGTTTTGTTGCCCAGGGTACGGAAGTTTCTTTCGCCGAACTACAAAGGGCTTCCCTAGAAGATCCGGTGTTGTCGAAAATAAAGTCCTATGTGGAAACAAGATGGCCACTCAGGGCAGACGGTGACGCTTTCCGACCATATCATCAGCGAAAATCTGAGATTTCCGTCCAGAATGGATGCGTATACTGGAGAGATCGGATTATCGTACCGATTACGTACCAACCCACCATTTTAAATGAACTACATGCCGGACATCATGGTATTGCCAAAACTAAAAGCTTAGCTAGACAGCTTTGCTGGTGGCCCACGATGAATTCGGAAATAGAACAGAAAGTTTCCGGATGCAGTCAATGTGCCAAAGGCCAAAGTTTCCCGCCTTCCGAAACAATGACCTGGCCTAAACCCGCTACGCCTTGGGATAGGGTACATGTAGACTATGCAGGTCCAGTGGACGGCAAGATGTACCTTATCTTGGTGGACGCATTCTCGAAATAGCCCGGGGTAATTCCACTCAACTCATCAACGGCGGAGGTAACGGTAACCGCTCTGAGAAGCATATTTACTCGTTTCGGGTTGCCAACCACAATAGTCAGCGACAATGGCCCATCATTTGTTGGGCATGCCTTTAAAGCATTTTGTGCAGACAATGGGATTCGACACATTACCACGGCTCCATATCATCCAAGTTCCAACGGAGAAGCCAAATCTTTTGTTAGGATCTTAAAGACACACCTAAAGAACAGAGCTCTGCATCCTTGAAACTTCAACAGTTTTTGTTGTCGTATCGGTCAACTCCACATACCGTAACAGGACAAACCCCCAGCAAGCTCCTGCTTGGTCGAGAAATCAAGACTCGACTTCGCCTGGCATTTACCAAGAAAGAAGAACTTGAAGTTGGTTCAGCGGACCCAAAAAGACGATTTCGAGTTGGGCAACGCGTCTGGACCAAATCCAGCAAAAAGGGATCCTGGCTGTTGGGTGAGGTGGTGAGAAAGAAAGGTCGGGTAATGTACGAGGTTCGGGTACGATGCCGCAATTTCATTCGGCATTGCGACCAAATCCGTTCTGCCGGGAATACCGGGGGTGCCTCCCAGACTGACGGAGCTTGGAACTTTGACGAAATGCCAGATGTTCTTCCTGCCGCTGATCAGGGTCCTGGTCAGCATGAACAAGCACCGCTGCCAGAACCTGTCCAACCATAAGAAAGAAGATATCCCTTAAGACAGAGACAGCCAAGAAATCCTTTGCTCCCAATGGAATACGAAGCACTGCTAAAACGACGCCAAGCCAATCGCTAGCTCCACAAAACCATTTGGGAAGAGGAAGATGATGTGAACTATGCTAAGAATACCAAGAAATTAGTTTTAAAAATGTGATTCAATCCTATAGTTACTTTCTATATATGTATGGAATATAGTTGAATCAGATATAAGTTGCCGCGCTCTCATCAAATTCCACTAGGCATAAGTGGAATACACAATTTAAACAACCTTCTGAAACGTCTTTTTCCAAACCACAGAGACAGGAAACAAGGAAAAGGTTTCCGATTCTAAGTTCCTACTTTAATTCAAATTTGTGTTCACATCTATTTAGACGTCAGATTCCAATACATTCCTTGTGAATCAGAAAACTTGTCTAATTTTAGGTAGCAATATAAATCAAGTTGCCATCTAACAAAGGGCAAGCTAATTAAATTAAATCTTCCTACGACATATACATTGCTGCAGCAAAATGTACAGCTAAATCAGCACAAACAAAACAATTTCGCTCCCCACATTTTTTTGTCAGACTTTGGTTGTCCTGTCTAATCGCTTTGAGATCTTACCGAAAGAAACTACATGTTATTGTGAAAATAAAATTGTTAAGCTATTGCCAAAAGCATTTTGTTTAGTTGTGTCCAAAGGTTCCAGTTTTGTGTTAAACCGTTATATATTTCAATTTCATGCTTAATTTAAAACTTAAAACTCTCTTCTTAACCCTTAATTAATCAGTGATAGAAAGTTGTAGCCTTTAGACATTAATATGATTTCGAAAATCACTCGAAAGAAATCACATTTTCTTGAGTCTTCGAAATTTTTGAAAAATTAAAAATAAGAATTAAAACTGCAGCAACAAAAGACAGGTCTAGCGTATGGATGTAATGAATTGCTAAAGAGTATATATGTGAAGGGTAGGGTAGAGTTTAGTTAGGAGTTTAGT